>OZ024790.1:2638590-2777425 GCA_964017065.1 Haliclona indistincta | reverse complement strand
AGATATCAGTTCAACAGAGTAGCTCAAGTGTATGTAGAGAGATCAACAATAACAGAATGATAATTATTATTATTTTAATTGTATACAAAATCTTTCAAGTTCCCTCCAAAACTACATTAGCAAAATACTTTTTTGCAAATGACTGGTTATTTTTTATTATTGTACATGTATTATAGTATCGTGTAGTGTTCTATACCTTGGATGTCACTAGCAATACAGTATCAGCTGGACACAGCTTTGCATGTCACATTGCCGTCTTGTGGGGACTACCAACTAGCCTGGTTGAATCAGCTGCCAATGTGAGCTAAAGTGGTTTAAAATACGTGTCTCCTTCCTTCCTCCTCCCCTCCCTCTCTCACTCTCACTCTCCCCCTCCCTTCCTCCCCCTCTCTCTCTCTCTCTCTCCCCCTCCCACCCTCTCGTCATCTCTCTCTCTCTCTCTTTACATGTACTTTTATAATTGCATAAGCAGTACCGAGCTGTTTGAAGTGGTGATTTTCTCCACAGCTATTATTAGGGAGGCACGGTAGTGCCTCCCTATGTAGGGTTGAACGAGAAAACAAGATGGCGGCTACATACAATGTATTAGCGTTCAAACGCTGATATTTCGCCTGGTCATGAATTGTATACGTCAAAAGACACTTAAATCTGCTCTCTGGCGTTGCCCCATCTTACAGTAGCAAGGAGATTGCTCGAAGTTGTTACTAAAGTGACGAACCTGGAAACGGTGAAAATCGTGTTTCGTCATCTTCGTTTTCTTCTTTCTTCTTTCTTTCTTTCTTTCTTTCTTCAGCGCGCCTAGCGCCTTTACGCGAGCAATGCCGAGACCAAAACACCCATGAACAGTCATGAAATTCTCCTGGCAGGTGCCTTTTGAACTTAGTTTTTAGCGAAACGTCGATATAAATTCCGCGATTTCTCGATCGTGATCCATTGTCAGCTAAGTGTTAGACGCCATTGATGTGATTGCGCAATACGCACGTGACCAAGCAGTGGTTAGCGCACGTGACCAAGCACTAGCTTGAGTATCGCCGCGCGCCTTATGGATCACGGAGAACACATACATGTACATAGATTTGTCTGGAGTCTTCGAAGAACGGTAAGCTCGTATGGGATCACCATTCTGCGCTTGCCAGATAATTACAACCGCCGTACATGTCTACTAGCAATTGTGGGCGGGGCTCGTATCCACTGCATGCATGTGTAGGCGAGCTGATATGTACAGCATAACAATTATTATTAGCTACAAGTTTAAAATTCTTAATAATAAAGAAAAGCCACCAACAGCAGGAAAACTAAACCAATGGTGGAAACAAAGACAGCTCAGTACGTGCATGATATTGAACTGCACTTCGCTGAAAAAGAAAAAAAGGACACAAACAAGAAAATTAAAAGGATTTCTATCGAAATCAAAAGGATGTAGGGTTGTGAAATCTACCACTGGTCCACAATGTAAACTAACAAGGAACAAGCATGGAATGGTAACACGATTGACTTGCTAACAGACCATAGATCCCTACATCAGTGGCTGTACATAAGATCAATATTTTGTCACAAGCTGAATGCACGTTAGGTGTCAGTCAACAGCAACTAGCTGAACTAGCTATAACCAACCACAGCAGCCACTGATGTAGGGATCTATGGTCTGTTAGCAAGTCAATCGTGTTACCATTCCATGCTTGTTCCTTGTTAGTTTACATTGTGGACCAGTGGTAGATTTCACAACCCTACATCCTTTTGATTTCGATAGAAATCTTTTTAATTTTCTTATAAACCAGTTACAATTATTAACTACTGCTACAAAAATGCAAATAGCAAATGGATACTAACAAGCTATATAAAACATCTCAGCATCACATTGTGGTGACTTGTTCATATTCATCATCAGCAACAGCAGCACTGGACTGTGTTGGTACCATTGGTGTCTCATATCCTGCATTGTTTGCCATTACGATACTATCACTGCTGTACGGAGACAAAAGAATACTAAATACAGTTCGAAAATACTCTCTTACACTTCAGTCTGTTGTGGTTGATCATAATATACTGTATTAATGGGGTTGACTGACACAGGAGTTGAACTGCAGTGTGGGATAAGACAGTTGCATAAACCATTTCAATGCATGAAGCAACAAGAAATTAAAAAGATTTCTATCGAAATCAAAAGGATGTAGTGATGAAGAAATCTACCACTGGTTCACAATGTAAATCAACAAGGAACAAGCATAGAATGGTAACACGATTGACTTGCTAACAGACCATAGATCCCTACATCAGTGGCTGCTGTGGCCAGACTATAGCTAGTAAGCTATTTACTGTTGACTGACACTTTCAATAGAATTCAGCTTGTGACAAAATATTGATCTTATGTACAGCCACTGATGTAGGGATCTATGGTCTGTTAGCAAGTCAATCGTGTTACCATTCTATGCTTGTTCCTTGTTGATTTACATTGTGAACCAGTGGTAGATTTCTTCATCACTACATCCTTTTGATTTCGATAGAAATCTTTTTAATTTCTTGTTTGTGTCCTTTTTTTCTTTTTAGTGAAGTCCAGTTCAATATCATGCATGTATGGAGAAGTCTTTGTTTCCACCATTAGTTTAGTATTCCTGTTGTTGATGGCTTTTCTTAAACTTGTAGCTAAAATTGTTAAGCTGTACGTATCAGGTCTGCCTAGTCGCCTACGCATGCATGCAGTGCATACGAGCCCCGCCCACACTTGTTTGTAGAAGGTTATAATTATCTGGCAAGTGCAGAATGGCAATCCTACACGAGCTTACCGTTCTTCGAAGACTCCAGACAAATGCCGGGTGTGTGTTCTCCGTGATAGTGATCCACACGGCGCAGCGATACTTTAGCTGCTTAGTCACGTGCGCTACCCCATTGCTTGGTCACGTGCGTATTGCGCAATCACAATAATGGCGTCTAACACTAAGCTGACAATGGATCACGATCGAGAAATCACGAAACTTAGATCGCCGTTACGCTAAAAACAAAGCTCAAAAGGCACATGCCAGGAGAATTTCACGACTGTTCGTGGATGTTTTGGTCTCGACACTGCTCGCGTAAAGGCGCTAGGCGAGTGGAAGAAAGAAGAGGAATAAGAAGAAGAAAACGAAGATGACGAAACTCGATTTTCACCGTTTCCAGGTTCGTCACTTTAGTAACAATTTCGAGCAATCTCCTTGCTACTGTAAGATGGGGCAACGCCAGAGAGCAGATCTAACTGTCTAAAGACGTATAAAATTCAACACCAGGCGAAATATCAGCGTTTGAACGCTAATACATTGTATGTAGCCGCCATCTTGTTTTCTCGTTCATCCCTACATAGGGAGTCACTACCGTGCCTCCCTAACAATGTTGGCTTGAATAGAATGGTGCTCTATTCATGCAACAAATTTTACTTGGAGTAATAATGCACACATCAATTCACCTCATCTCTCCAGGTACATCGTATATTGCTGTATCATTGTAGGGCCACGGCGTTATTGGTCTACATTATCAATAGATGTAATAGTATGTACTTCTGTTATTACTGATTTACCTGTTTGATATGTACGATTGCTGTCTTCTTTTTAGTGACAGAATGTATACTGTAGTCACTACGGCATGTGATGCTAATAAAATCACCACAATCACTGCCATTGCTATTATTATATCGCTAGACATTGAGCTGGAGCTTGGAGGACAGCTGGAGATTGATGGGAACAATGTTGCTGTTGTCTCAGGTAGAGTGGATGATAAAATAGGTGTAGTTGATAGAATAATTTCTAAGGGTAGTTGAATGAGTAAGATACAACTAGAGGACTTTGACTCACCTTCTACAGTCAGTTGTATGCTCCCACTAGCATTGTTGTGTAGTACATACTGTTGTCCTGATGATGGTAGCACTGTAACCATGCAGGTGATATTGAACCGGTTGATACGTAGAGTGTCACCAGTGATAGTGTAGTCAGCTCCAGTGGTGAGTAGTGATGGTCCTAGCCATTGATACATGATAGTAGTGGGTGTGTCCACATACTCACTGATAGTTGCATTACACTGGAAGTCACTAAATGTGTCCACATACAGTGTATCATTAGGTATGATGGTCACTGTCACAATGATGATGGAGACTGCAGGAAAATGAGTGAGACAAAATAGGTGTGTACTTCATAGAATGCACTCACTGGTTATGTTAAGAATAATTGTATCACTGCTGACAGTATTGCTATTAACTATACACTGATACTGTCCACCATCAGATGTATGTAGTGGATTGATAGTGAGTGTGGAGTTATTCTGTGTCATAGTTACAATTACTCTGCTAATACTAGTGTCGACTGGAATGCCATTTCTAGTCCAAGTAAAGGCTACTGGTACTGTATTAAACTCCAGGTAGCACATTAGGGACCTGGTTGATCCAGCGATGAGAGGAGAGCCCATGTCATTCATTGATACACTGATACTGGGTGCTATGAATAAAACAGCACATGGTTAGAAAAAATAATTATTCTAGTTAAGAAAAGAGGTCACTAGAAGGTGGACTTGTCCTAAAGCTCATAGTAGCAATAGAAGCTATCACAATGCACCGTTTCGGGTAGCTAGCTAGTACAACAGTGCTAACTATTTTTCCTCCAGGTAAGTCAAAATTATAGTTTAAACCAGGAAGGTTTTGGTGCATATGTGTATTTGGATTCCTTGGGCTATACTCGGTGTCCAAATTCCCATATACACCTCTACCTCGGTGCAAATGTATGCTACGTGGGTGTTGAATATTAACAATGTGTACCTCCATCTTAATGTCATCATAAAAACTTAGATGCAGGGAAGCAGGTTAGGGTGTGCTCTTTTAGATAGTGTGAAAAAGTGTAAAGGAGAAAGTGCTTACTTTCTTGTGCTGTTTCAAATGAGCAGTTCGTAGTAGGACTGGAACCATTAACATTGATGGCAGCCAAGACACACGAGTAGTTCATGAATGGTACGATACCAGCCGTTATAGTGACATTGGTGGAAGGAGATGTGAGAGTAGAACTAAGGTCTGTATTGACATCAGGACAGGTCAGGCTGTATCCAATGATGGCTCCGTTCTGGTCAATTTCAGGAGGCGCCATCCACTGCAGCGTGGTGTTGGTGGAGAAGAAAGTAGAGCTCATGCAGCTCATGGGTGGGGCTGCAGGAGCTAAAGAGAGAAGTATGCAATTCATGATAAAGTACTAGGCTATGAACAGTACATTACACATAGATTATACTGTTGGTTCACTAGTGACAAGATTAATGCTTGTTTGGATAGAAGTACTTTTGACTAAAATTTGAACCCATTACCAACGGGTTCATTAAGAGACTACTCTACAAGTTGAGCTGTTTCCCCCACTTTGTGAGCATTGTGGTATACCTCAACCTGGCGTTTATTCAAGACCAGGGTCGGTTTGGTACTTACCAGTAGACAGTGTTCTAAAGCTCATAGTAGCAGTAGATGTGGTCCCAATACAGTTAGTAGCAATCACTGTGTAGTTGTATGTGGTATCCTCCTCCAGGCCAGTCAGTGTGATAGTGTAGATGGAATTGGTCTCTATAATGATCTCTGCACCACTGACAGTGTTGCTCTGTGCTAGGTCAGTGTCTCTCTCCTGACCAGTGTACAGTATGTGGTAGGTCTCATTAGTGTATGCTATACTAGGGACAGTGATCATGATAGTGGCATTGGTAGGGTTGATAGCAGTGACAGCAGCCATGGGAGTATTGGGAACTGACATTGCTGTGTGTGTGTGTGTGCATACAAAGAAATAGAATTAGCACATGATAATGACAACAAACTATAGTTAGGCTGAGTGGCAGGTGCTATGTTGAATAATTTATCTCAACAGCTCACCTCTACTGATCACAGTACTGCTGTCATTAGTGGTCACTGCTGGTGAGTCAAGGATCACGATCCTAGCCACACATTGATACAATCCAGCATCACTGGCTTGAGCATTGCTAACATTCAGAGTGTTCACTACATATGCTCCATTATTAGTGACTGATACATCACCAGCTCGCATTGAACCATTGTGTAGCCAATGCACCATTAGCTCAGGGATCACCACTGATGGCTTCATAGCTCTGCACACCAGAATGAAGCTATCATGTGGTTCTGAGTCAGGGCAAGTAGACTCTAGTACAGCGACCATTGTAGGGTTAACAGTGAAGTTGTTGATGACAGGATCTATAAAAGCAGCATAATCATAAAGTAACACACAATGCAATATGTCTCCATACCTTGTACAATCACAGTAGTACTCTCATTGACCAGTGCGGAGTCCTCCACATACATTAGTGTGTCGTTACTATCGATACTGATACTGCACTCATAGCTACCACTATCCATGCTACTACTGAGAGTACTAAACACTAGTCGAGTCTCATATCGGTTGGGTGTGGTCTCAGTTGCTGTGGTGATATCAATACGAGGGGCTGTTGCATTTACATCGCCAACATTAGCTGTGTCAAAATCATCATCACCATCTTTAGACCACATCAGATCCACATCGAATGGTGTGTTCACAGTGAGTGGTATTATGATAGCACATGTTATGGTGAGAGTACTGCCAGCAGGATGGGTCTGTGTTGTGCTGCTGTTGGCTGAGACAGTGCCGAGAGCAGAATAAAGCATAAGAGAGACAGTGGGAGATGGGACTGCAGTATGAGAGATGGGAAGGAGGGAAACAAACTAAAACCAGCTACAGTTACACTCACTCTGTAGCCTGATGTCCACCATGCTGTTGTTAGTGACAGTGACATTGATGAAACTGATATCAACAGTAGCAGTACATGTGTACTGTCCAGCATCAGAAGTATTGGTAGGATTGAATGTGAGAGTGACAGTGTTGTTAGTCCTCATAGATGGTACACTAATGGTGTTCAGAGCTGTATCACCACCAGCACTAACAGCTTGCTTGGTCCACACAATGTCTGGTTGGACTATCAATCCTTGTACCACTCCTACAACACATGTGAGAGTGATAGAGGAGCCAGGAGACATGGTACCACTGGAGGTGGTCATTACAGTAGGAGGAGGAAGAGCTGGATAGGATGAGGTATATAATATTTATTGTGACATCATAATAGTACAGTAGTACTCACGTTGTACAGTGATATCAACAGAGTTGTTAGCAGCAGTAGGTATGATGAAGCTGTCAGCAGGATCTGAATTGACACTGACAAGACAAGCAAACATTGTAGTGTCTACAACACTTTCCAGTGGACTGATGGAGAGAGTGGAGGTGAAGGTAGACTGATTACCAGACTGCATACTCCCAGAGATGCTAGTGATTCTCGGAGATGATGATAGAAGCATTCCCATTGGAGTACCCCAGATGAAGTTCACCATCACATTGATATCCTCCACATTAGTGAGAGTGATGGTGCAGGTGAGGTCACGAGCTGTACCAGCTATCATGAGTACTGATGGGTTGACAGGTTCGACTGACACTGTAGGAGGAGAGACTAGAGGAAGAGAGAGCAGCTGTGAACAATAGATACTGTCATTACATAATGCTACAGTAGCTAGTCACACTGATGGACGTCGACAACCTTGTTTAACTCACAATCGACGAAGATATCATAGTCTTCACTACCAGCAAAGCTATAGACAGTGGATATATTGAGGGTTACCATACACCGATACTGTCCTCTGTGACTGAATGTCAGTGGGGAGGATAATATGGTGAGAGTGGTGGTAGTAGGTGTGGTCTCCTGTGTAACTATTGGAAATTCTGTACTACCACCAGTGACTTTTATCCAGGTGACATTAGGGCGTGGCGTTTGGTCTGATGCCATAGTAACAGTACATATCAGAGAGAAGGTTTGACCAGCTACAGTAGAACCATTAGTAGTCACACTAACTATTGGATCAGGAAGAGCTGAGAGAAAGAGACAAAATGATAATGCACGTACAGTACTGTTATTCTATACCTGTGACATTGAGGTTAGTGGTTGCATTATTTGATGATGGTAGTATCAGTGTTTGGTTATTATTCTGTACTACAGTTACATTACACTGGTAGTCTCCAGTATTCATATCATCTGCTGGGTCAAACATCAGTACACTAGTGTATGGTGCTGACTGTAACATGTCCACTATTGTGATACGATCATTGGAGCTGCTACTGGTCAGCTGTTCTCCATTAGGTGCAATCCACATACTGGACACAGTGACAGGAGTGGCAATGGTAGTGTCTATTGTAGCAGTACAGGTCAGGTTGACAGGAGTGCCCTCATACAGTGTGGTGGTGTTAGAGAGACTGGTGATGGTGAGAGTGAGCTGGGGAGTGGGAACTGACACAAAACAACACAATGCGTGTAACCAAAGTGAAACAATGTAACAATCATACTTTGTATTTGTAGTAATCCACTGCCGATACTGCCAAAAAGTCCACTTGATAAAAAAATAGTAGCAACACATATGTACATTCCAACATCATCAGTCATTCCAGGATTGAACATACGTAATATGGTGCGTACTGGTCCAGTTTGCAATGTGTCTCCAGACACTCCTCCTGGAGCAGAGGAATATAACAAAGATACTAATGCCGGAGTCACTGCCAGTCTCTCTATTACTCCATCCAGTCTGCAGACAATGTTAAAGTTGTCTCCAGCAGTAGGAACACCAGGAATAATGACATGAGGAGTGAAGGCAGCATTATTGAGAGCTATAATAATAACAAGAAAGCTATAAGTATTATGCAGATATATCTATTAGTTGTGGTACTCACCTTCTACTGTCAGTTGCATGCTCTCACTAGCATTGTTGTGTAGTACATACTGTTGTCCTGATGATGGTAGCACTGTAGCCATGCAGGTGATGGCCCTGTCATTATCACGCATCATATTGAACCGATTGATACGCAGAGTTTCACCAGTGATAGTGTAGTCAGCTCCAGTGGTGAGTAGTAATGGTCCCAGCCATTGATACATGACAGTAGTGGGTGTGTCCACATACTCACTGATAGTTAAATTACACTGAAAGTCACTAAATGTGTCCACATACAGTGTATCATTAGGTATGATGGTCACTGTGACACTGATGATGGAAACTGAAAAATGAGAGGTTGGTCAGTATGTCAAATGCTTATTGTGTCTATGTACTCACTGGTTACATTTAACTCTATCTCATCAGTGACATTAGTAGGTATTCCATTAATCATCACAGTCCCTATACACTGATACTGTCCACCATCAGATGTACGTAGTGGACTAATAGTGAGTGTAGAGTTACTTGATGTACTTTTCACAGTCACTCTGCTATCACTAGTGTTGACTGGACTACCATTCCTCATCCACACAAAGAAGGATGCTTGTACAATAGAGGGTACTACAGAGCATGTTATGGATCGAGTGGTCCCAGCAAGAACAGGAGACCCCATACTGTCTATTGTTATGCTGACACTGGATACTAAATGTCAGAGAAACAAAACAATGACCATAATTTATATATACAGCTGAGTTTAGTTCATTTAACGGAAGTGAGGCAAGATGATCATTATTTAGCATAAGCGCGCATGAACAACTATGCTTCATAATGCATAGCTATCTGAGTTGCTGTATGAAATCTTGCATATTTCCAATTATTTTTACTAGCATTAAATGCACTCACCAGATTGAATAGTGGCTACATTACTGCGAGCACTGGGTAAAGTATTAGTACCACCAAATGCTACCACAAAGCAGGAGATTTCTTGTTGCTTAGTTACACCAGTGATAATGAGCATAGTGTTAGTAGTGGTTCCTGCACTGAGTATATCACCACCATCCTCCTGATAGAACACCTCATAGCCATCTGGTACTGGAGATGGAGCATCCCATGACACAGTAACTTCAGTATCAGAGCTACGATTAGCAGCAACATTAATAGGTGTGCCTGAAACTGCAATTAAATATATTTATGGACAACTATATTTATTGACTATAAGTTAATCACTTACCAGTGATCATTGCAGTAGATGATTGTGGTGTTCCAAGAGTCACAACGTGTGTTGGAGTGTTATCTTCTCTACCCATTACAGTCACAGTGCACTCATACTCTCCTGCCTCTCTCTCCCTCACAGTCACTGTCACTCTGGTCACATCAGGCATATCTGGCTCTGATGCATTGACAGAGTCCACATCACCATTCTGCACATACTGTGATTGAAGAACCTCTTGAGAAACAGTGTATAGTGATGTATCTATGGGCACATTATTTCTTGTACATGTCACCATGGTGGGTGGTCCATTGGAGGAGTTGAATGAGAGAGTGAAGACAGGTGGGTCAGCATCTCGTGAGGATATGAGGGAAAACTGCATGCTTTCATCGACATCAGGACCATCTGTACAATAACATTGCTGATAATCAAAACAAAAGCATAATGATTATTAGAGAGGCACAGTAGTGCCTCCCCATTTAAGGATATCCGGAAAAACAAGATGGCAGCTAAATAGCGTCCAAACGCTAATATTTTACCTGGTGATGAATTTTATACAACTAAAGACCCGCTTAGATCTGCTCTCTGGCGTTGCCCCATCTTACACTAGCAAGGAGATTGCTCGAAATTGTTACTCAAGTGACATAGTATACATAGTAGTATAATATTTATTGTTCAGCTAATAAAAACTGACCAAAATAATAATTAAAATGTATTTTGGAATATTAAATATGTCCATTCTATTAGGGAGACACGGTAGTGTCTCCCCATGTAGGGTTGAACGAGAAAACAAGATGGCGGCTACATACAATGTATTAGCGTTCAAACGCTGATATTTCGTCTGGTGATGAATTTTATACGTTCAAAGACACTTAGATCTGCTCTCTGGCGTTGCCCCATCTTACAATAGCAAGGATGTCGCTCGAAATTGTTGCTAAAGTGACGAACCTGGAAACGGTGAAAATCGAGTTTCGTCATCTTCGTCTTCTTCTTTCTTCTTTCTTCTTTCTTCAGCGCGCCTAGCGCCTTTACGCGAGCAGTGCCGAGACCAAAACACCCACGAAAAGTCGTGAAATTCTCCTGGCAGGTGCCTTTTGAACTTTGTTTTTAGCGCAACGGCGATATAAATTCCGCGATTTCTCGATCGTGATCCATAGTCAGCTAAGTGTTAGACGCCATTATTGTGATTGCGCAATACGCACGTGACCAAGCAGTGGTCAGCGCACGTGACCAAGCACTAGCTTTAGTATCGCCGCGCCGACGCGCCGTATGGTACACGGAGAACACATAAATTGTCTGGAGTCTTCGAAGAACGGTAAGCTCGTATAGGATCACCATTCTGCACTTGCCAGATAATTATAACCGCCGTACAGGTCTACAAACAAGTGTGGGCGGGGCTCGTATGCACTGCATGCATGCATTCATGCATGCATAGGCGACCTGATACATTTGTATGTACAGCATAACAATTATTTTTAGTTACAAGTTTAAAGCCATCAACAACAGGAAAACTAAACCAATGGTGGAAACAAAGACGGCTCGGTACTTGCATGATATTGAACTGCACATTACTGAAAAAGAAAAATGGACACAAACAAGAAAATTAAAAAGATTTCTATCGAAATCAATAGGATGTAGGGTTGTGAAATCTACCACTGGTCCACAATGTAAACTAACAAGGAACAAGCATGGAATAGTAACACGATTGACTTGCTAACAGACCATAGATCCCTACATCAGTGGCTGTAAATAAGATCAATATTTTGTCACAAGCTGAATGCACATACAGTCAACAGTAACTATAGCTGTAGTAGCTATAGTCAACCACAGCAGCCACTGATGTAGGGATCTATGGTCTGTTAGCAAGTCAATCGTGTTACTATTCCATGCTTGTTCCTTGTTAGTTTACATTGTGGACCAGTGGTAGATTTCACAACCCTACATCCTATTGATTTCGATAGAAATCTTTTTAATTTTCTTTATATTATGTACTCACCATAGTTGTCATATATTGCTCCAGTATACACACCTGCTGTCAGTGTGTGAGTGATGTTCATCTCATCACGGATCATACACTGCACTAGTCCAATACGATCAGTACCTCCTAGTGGAACATCTCTCACCAGCCCCACCTGACCATTACATGTTATCATCTGGTATGGTTCATCATTGGGTGAATCAATGTCCATTGAAGAGACTGCAGTAGATCCAGGAGGTTGAAACCACATGCCATTATTACTGTCAGTATTAGCACTCTGACACCACAAGGCTAGAGTGGAACTCATGTTGGGAGTAAGGCTTCTTGCTTCTATCTGACTAGCACGCAGCATCAGGTAGTCTGGTATAGGCTCTGAGGCCTCTTGATAATACAATCTCACTCCTGTAAACAAATGCATGTCACTAGGCAAACTATTGAAACGTGAGTTTCAGTTACCTTGGGTTGGTAGGTCAGTGTTGGGTACTACTTGTCCTGAAGTGATCATACCAGGAGTACAGTCTTGCCCCGAGGAGAGAGTCATCATCATCATCACGAACAATAACGTAACCCTAGCAAGAGCACACCATTCGCTTGCTCTGAGCGCAGTCATTCCTCCCCCGATTGTAAAATAATTGGGCGTGACTCGTGCAATGCTTGGGTGACTCGTTGGGCGATCTTCTTGCATAATTATTTACTCTTGATTATCATTACCGATCGGCAATGATATGTGGGATGACCTCGACTTAACTAAAGATGGCTACTCATGTGTGAAAATGAGTTTTCGCACATATCTCGACTATGTAAGCTAAACTGGTTTAAAATACATGTCTCCTTCCTTCCTCCTCCCCCTCTCTCTCTCTCTCTCCCCTCTCTTTCTTCTTTTCTCTCATTTTTTACATGCACTTTAACAATTGCATAAGCAGTATCGAGCTGTTTGAAGTTGATTTTCTCCAGTCTAGAGTTGACTGCTGCTAGAAAAATGAAAATAGCAAATGCTAAAACTAACAAACAATTACAGCATCACATTATAGTGACTTGTTCATATTCATTATCAGCAGCAGCACTGGACTGTGTGGGTAGTACTGGTGTCTCATATCCAGTACTGTCTACCATCTTGATATCATCACTGCTGTACAGAGACAGAATAATACTGAATACAATTCAAAAAGATTCTCTTACACTATAGTCTGTTGTGGTTGATCATAATATACTGTATTAATAATGGGCTTGACTGACACAGGAGTTGAACTGCAGTGTGGGATAAGACAGTTGCGTAAACACCTTCAATGCAAGATCAGTACATAATTATAAGAAAGCAACAGAGTTGCAAGCAATAAATTTGTCTTGAATAGAATGGTGCTCTATTCAAGCAGCAGCAAGTTTTATTTTGACTTAGCATAACTCACTGTGCAGTGTGCAATTTGTTAAGGCAATATCAAGGGCTTAAAGATATCTGGAGTAATAATGCACACATCAATGCAATTCACCTTGTCTCTCCAGGTACATCATATATTGCTGTATCATCGTACCCTTTCAGAGGTGTTATTGGTCTACATTATCAATAGATGTAATAGTACGTACTTGTTTTATTACTGATTTACCTGTTTGGTGTGTACGATTGTTGTTTTCTTTTCTGTGACAAAATGTATAGTGTAGTCACTATGACATTCCCGATCAGTGATGCTAATAAAATCACTACAATCACTGCCATTGCTATTATTAAATCGCTAGACATTGAGCTGGAGCTTGGAGGACAGCTGGAGATTGATGGGAATGTTGCTGTTGTCTCAGGTAGAGAGGATGATAAAATAGGTGTAGTGGATAGAATAATTTCTAAGGGTAGTGTAATATCGAGTAAGATACAACGGGAGAACTTTGACTCACCTTCTACAGTCAGTAGTATGCTCCCACTAGCATTGTTGTGTACTCTCTCCCTCACAGTCACTGTCACTCTGGTTGCATCAGGCATGTCTGGTTCTGATGCACTGACAGAGTCAACTTCACCATTCTGTACATACTGTGATCGAAGAACCTCTCGAGAAACAGTGTACAGTGATGTATCTATGGTTATATTGTCTCTTGTACATGTCACCATGGTGGGTGGTCCATTGGAGGAGTCAAACGAGAGAGTAAAGACAGGTGGGTCAGCATCTCGTGAGGATATGAGGGCAAACTGCATATTAGTATCAACACCAGGACCATCTGCATGTATACATAGTAGTATAATAATTATTGCTAATAAAAACTGACTAAAGTGATTAAACATATGTTTGTTATTATAACATGTCCATGCAATCTTATTGTGTACTCACCATAGTTGTCATATATTGCTCCAGTATACACACCTGCTGTCAGTGTGTGAGTGATGTTCATCTCATCACGGATCATACACTGCACTAGTCCTGTTCGAGTAGTACTTGCTAGACCAATGTCTCTCACCAACCCCACCTGGCGATAACATGTTATCATCTGGTATGGTTCATCATTGGGTGAATCAATGTCCATTGAAGAGACTGCAGTAGATCCAGGAGGTTGAAACCACATGCCATTATTGCTGTCTGTATTAGCACTCTGACACCACAAGGCTAGAGTAGGACTCATGCCGGGAGTAAGGCTTCTTGCTTCTACCTGACCGGCTAGCACGCAGCATCAGGTAGTCTGGTATAGGCTCTGAGGCCTCTTGAAAATACAATCTCACTCCTTTATTTACATATAAAATGCAACTCGCGATCACAAAATACCAGGACTAACCTTGAGTTGGTAGGTCAGTGTTGGGTATTGCTGGGCCTGAAGTGATCATACCAGGAGTGCAATCTTGCCCCGAGGAGAGATTCACCATCGTTAGGAGCATCATGCCAAGCCTAATTGAACTACTTTTGTTTAGCGCAGTCATGCCGCGGCTATGTAGCGCTAGACATCAAGAACGTTGCTGTCTGTGCACTTCAGTTTAAATTTTGAATTTCCCGCGTCATCTGAGGCTCACGTCATGAAAATTAGTAGGCGCTGTTGTATTTCACGTGGCTTGTTGGCTGAACTGAAGTCAAGATGCCTGAAGGAAGGCGCTATGTGACACACATGTGATGAGCATGATTCAGTGTACTGTTGCAAACCAGCACAGTTCAACTCTTACTGTAAAATTGTGCCAGGAGTATACTAGTGTAGTAGCTACGGTATATAGGCTTTCAACACAAAAATCAAAAGTTCTTGAATTCAACATGAGCAAATTTATGCACACAGACCTTTAATAGCGCTACTCAGGTCAAATTTCATGGTCTTGTCAATCTTTCACAAATACATGGTTTTACTCTTTCCGCAATGATCAAAATTAAATTAATTGTAGGCCAATAATTTTCTAGTGTCTAGCAATATTCAATCAAAAACGTGAATACTCTTTCACGCATTGTAATGTATTAAGAAACTTCAAATTATCTTCACAACTGGTTTGATAGCTGTATAGGTACATTAATCATTTGAATGGTTTGTTTTTGTGAATACATCTTGCAATGACAATTGTAAACAGCTATACCATCATGGATTACATTAGTCATTGGCTAGTCTGCATGAAAAGAAGTGTGCAACTGTCAACCGTTCGTGTTCGTGGGTACCATCAGAGTATAATTTAATTTAGATCACAGCTCAGCTAAAAGGTTTTTTTTGTGGATATAAAGACATATTATTTAGCACACATGATCAACACCCTCCAGGCAGCTGGTAGCTGAAATCTTTCATGAGGTGACAGAGAATGCAACAAACAATGTCTGAGCAACTATGCTCGGGTGATCGAGAATCACCTCAGTCTTCTCCTCCTTCTCCCTCTGTTGTGCCTCATGATACTAGTACAGTGTCAGTAACACCTATCACACATATACTCCTGATAATACTGATCTCACTAACATTGCTACTTCAGTCTCCCTCCCAGTTTCTCGACCAGATGCAACTAATGTGCCCGGGAGACGCTATCCCCAACGAATTCGAATGGGAACTGAGTTTTATTCCCCATGCATGCAGGGAGGAAAATGTGAGATGTCAAGCAAGTTTAAGTTGTAGCTTGTTTAAATGCACCATCTGTTGTAGACTGTACAATATCAGAATACCTACAACTCACCATATTTTTCACAAACAGGTGATGCAGCACATCATGGATTGTGGTGGAACCACACCCATAAAGATCGAGTGTCTAGTTAGATCTTGTAGCTATTACGCATGGTGGATGCATTAGTGATTAATGCATAAACTTTTTGAGGGGATCACATGTGTAGTGTCTGGTTTTGTCCTGACTAGTCGTTGTTTTATCTAGTTCATGTCATGTAACTCATTGTGACTCACACTGTGTATAAATTCACTGTAATGCTGTGTGCTTGTTGTGAGTTCGGATCCAAACAATTGTGGTTGTCACTTCCTGCGATAGCTAGTACACTACAGCATGCAATGACAGCAATAATAATTGGTGTCCATTTTTTAGAGGTGCCCACGTATATGTACATGTTGGGGGTTAATCATTGCTGTGGAGGATCAGAACTTGTTTATATGAACCTCATAACTTTGCAAGGACTAATTTTATCATGAAGTAATGTTGATGACTGACTTGTATACTTGTTGAGAAAGTGTCACATGCATTGAATGTGGGATGGAGGGAGAAAGAAACTACTAATTTACTTAATAAAGTCATTAATGCACTATTTGTATTGTAGGCAAAGTATGGCTCATTCTTGTTCTATCCCCTTTAGACGCATATCCATAGCTTTTAAAAACTTTTTCACTACAATGCAACAAAATATGTTATTTAAAACAATAACGTACATATAACGTAACAGATTAATAACAATAAAACTATATCTACTTCACCGAGATGTATAGAACCAAACAAAAAACTAAGCTATGCAAAAAAATACACATAGACAAAAAGAACAGACGATTCGAAATCTAAGGCAGGTAAGGTAATGGAATTAAAAAGCACTGCATTATGCATGCGACTTCAAGTATGAAACAGTAGTGGTTCTCTTGCTAACAACACTGGAGAAGAAAACTCATTCTCTTCACGAGGATATGGAAACTCCAGTACAAACTGATGCTCTCCTCTATGTGAGCCATACACTATCGATGGTGGGGATAATGGAGGAGGTCTGTCCTCTTCATCGTCCTCATCTGCTGCTACCTGAGGCACTTCTATATACTCTGGTCTATCTCTAAACCCTAGCCTTCTCTTGATCTTCTTGAGGTCAAAGTTCCACCAGAGGTGCATTGCCATGGTGACAAGACAGGCAGCAAAGGACAGACAGACAGAGACAATGGTTGCTATTTGGTAATTCCTTGACCCAAGGGAAGCAGTAGCCAGACTAACAGTGCTCAGGAGAAATATGTTGAGAAGATAGAATACTTCAAGTAAATTAAGATATGCTTTTGTATACACACCTTTCGTGAAGGACCAAAATGTTAAAATGCCCACTACACAAAAAATGATGATGTAAGCATTGACAACAGCCAATCTTCCTGAAGTGAAGGAGAATGTAACAGTGAGAGCTAGTCGTACCATCAGAGTCACTCCTGTCCAGAATCTATACTTGTCTTTGTAAGGTCCTCCATAAGCATCAAACAGTGGCTTCAACTTAGGCACTGGATTCCATCTGTGCTGTGGGATACATTTGTGACTGAATTTCTCCAGCAGAGGAGCACACAACACTAAAACAGGATATGCAAGCCCAAATAACAGGACACCACAAGAGACAACAATCAGAATAAGGTGTTCAACACTACCATACTCAATGTTCCCATCTACACTCCACACTGTCAGTATCATGTCATTGCATGGCAGCTGAGACATGAAAAGAGCATTAGTGACTGTTTGCAGGACTTTAGTGTATGACATGAGAAACAGTGTAGCTAGTGCTAGGACAGTATGACAGCCACACAACCTGCAAAGCAACACCGAGTAGCGGCACCCCACAATAATACCACCCATGAGCAGGAACAGGTAAGCAGGAAAGGCAAACTGTAGCCAAGTGTTCCAGTAGCCATCCAGTCCATCAAACAAGCACACTTCAATACCCAGGTCAAGGTTCAGCCATGAGATGAACTGGCTCACCACTGGAATGCTACCATTCGGGAAGAAGAAAGCTTCATTGAGCTTCACCATATTAGCATAGAACAGTAGTCCATTGATAGTTCCAACAGAGACACTCAAGTTGAGGAACATCAACACAGCCACTAACACTATGCCAGCGAGAGCAAACACTGGCAACAAGAAAAGATACCAGTTAGAGCAAGAACCACAGCTGTTGGATCCAAGCATGATACTAAGGTGAGACTGGCAATGTCCACAGAGTATACCTGTTCTATTGGCCACACACTGACGATCAGGTGCCATGATGTCAAATGAGACATCGGATTGATTGCAGTAGTCAAAAGGACAATTAGTAGTACCTGTTATACACTGAGTGTTGTTGATGTAGCCAAACCAACCGTTGCCTGATCTCATGAAGTTGAAAGGTGTGGCCGACAAATTGCATTGGACATTGCTAGCATCCAAATATTGCTCACATTGACACTGTCCTTTGATCTCAGTGAAGCCAATTGGACATTCTAAAATGTCCACTCCAATAGATACGCCCAAGTTTGGTAGTCTACCATCCACTCTGATATCAACCAGTGCTGTTGTTGAGGATATGCTCTGCAGGAGAATGTGAAGCTGGAAACATTCAATGGTTTCATTTTGTCCGTAGTATCGAACTAGTGTTGCATGTTGAGCGGTGACCTTTACAACACCAGGACTGGTACCACCATAGTATCCTACTGTTGCTATTGTTGTGTTGATCTCTAGTATGTGATGGGTCCTATCTGAGCAGTCTGGTAAGTTGGTGGTGGTATTACAGAAGCAGACCATGATGGGGTCAGAGGACATGGAGGAGAGTCTGTCACTGTTACTAAAATTAAGATGTTTCATAAGAGGAGTGTCAAAGTACCATGAGGTTTCATTAGAATGTCCTACATGTGATATATGTCCAGTATCACCCGAATAATAAGGATCACAATCCATCAGTATAGCACCATACATATATATCACTCCCTCCTTGCCCTGCTCTGTTTCCCGAAAAGATCACTGAACTAGCTCCATAAAGATTCATGGTACAATATGAATGTTGCAGTTGTGAATCTAATTGTGGATTCATCACAAGAATTGCTCCGCCATGTTTATCAGCAGTGTTGCTGTACAGCAACAACTCACCACTGACTATAATGTAGGCATAGTCCATGAGTATAATACCAGCTCCCTCTGTGTTTCTGTTGTTCTGTATCACATTGCGACCAATGAAAAATAATTCGTCGGTGCTCTTCAAAATAACAATTCCAGTCATGTTATTATCAGATATTAAACAGTTACTAATAATACCGCAATGTGTTGGAATATTCTTCCATATACAATAATTATCTAAATTAATGTCAATACTCCTATGTATCATGATAACCGACTGATTTCCTGAGTTGTTTGAGAATGTGCAATTATTGATAAGGTATGCTATGCCACTCACATGTAAAAGTGCTGTCTCACTTTGACTTCTCTCAATAATACAGTTGTCCATTGCCATTATTTGCGCATCAATAGAATTACCAAGACCTTGATTATGACCATCAATAAGCACGCCACTTTCAATTAGCTTAGTAAGTCTCATTCTGGTGTTGTTAAAAATGACTCTCGTGCAACAGCCCTTGATAATCACTCCATTAGATGACGGTGTTTCTGTGTGTGTGATAGTTGAGTTCAGTATAGACAATGATGAGTCATGTGAGTTGGAGCTTTGGAAATAAATCTCACTACCTATAAAACCTTCATTTTCCACCAAGTCTGTATTCTGAATTGTGATTACTACTCGGGTAGTGTCAACAAAGAAATGCATACCTCCTGCACCTTGATCAAAAGCATGTCCATGAAAGAAAAGACAGTTGCTTATAGAAAGTGACACATTACCATTACCAGTCATCACTGCTCCTAAGCCACCTCCAGATATTTCATTTAATAAATTATGTGATGCTGAGTTATGTGAGAGCATCAAATGACTCAATAGTACACTTACTGAACCAAATCTTGACTTAGCTTGTAAGAATATACCTCCTCCACCTTGTTGAACACTACAACAATTGGTCATATTGGAGTGTGATAGCTCTAGTGTGTAGCCTGTATTGCTGTTCTGGGTATCATAGACAATGCCTACTCCACCACCGTATGCCGCATACTGAGTCCCATTGTTGTAGTTAAATTCTAAGGAGCGACTGATATTGCACCATAGTGAATGATAGTAGGAGCAGTTGGTGATGATAACATGGTCACAGTTAAGGACAAATAGTCCATATCCTGTCATGTGTTGTATTGAATTCTTGAGAAAGAATAGATTCATGACAGTATCGAAGTACATCACAGCTTTTTTATTCAGTCCTCCGCAGTTGACTACTGTAAGACCTTCAACAGTGATGTTATGAGAGCTATCAAAGTAGAACCCTCCTCTTTCTCTGGCGCAGTTGATAATGACAGTAGACTTCATCACAGTGTCTTCAGGTCCTGCCACCGGCCAATGACCTTGTCCCTTCAGAGTCAGGTTGTTGACATTACTGACATGTACAAGTACCTCTCTATCAAAGCTGTGTTCTCCTTCCAAGAAGATGATGGTGGTGTCAGAGGTGAAGAAAGAGTCCTGCTGAGAGATGTAGTAGGAGAGGTTGTGGCATATCTGGTGTGAAGGACATGACTGCTCAGCATCATCAGCTATGACATAGTAGACATCAGTGGCTGTCAAAGCGATGAGAAGTACAGCTAACAACAGCAGCAACACTAGTAGTGCAGCAGCCATCGGCTGGTCAATATAGTGTTCCGTGTGTTTTCAAAGCTAACAGAAAATTCTCAGGCTGTGTAGCTTTATTATGCATGTGCCGGGTTTGTCACAGAATACTGCAAAGCACATCTCATAATCTTAAAGAAAATAAAAAGATTTCTATCGAAATCAAAAGGATGTAGGGTTGTGAAATCTACCACTGGTCCACAATGTAATCTAACAAGGAACATGCATGGAATGGTAACACGATTGACTTGCTAACAGACCATAGATCCCTACATCAGTGGCTGCTGTGGTTGGCTATAGCTAATTCAGCTAGTTGCTGTTGACTGACACCAGACATGCATTAAATTGAATTGGATTCTGCTTGTGACAAAATAATTCTTGATCTTATGTACAGCCACTGATGTAGGGATCTATGGTCTGTTAGCAAGTCAATCGTGTTACCATTCCATGCATGTTCCTTGTTAGATTACATTGTGGACCAGTGGTAGATTTCACAACCCTACATCATTTTGATTTCGATAGAAATCTTTTTATTTTCTTGTTTGTGTCCTTTTTTTATTTTCAGTGAAGTGCAGTTCAATATCATGCATGTACTGAGTCGTCTTTGTCATGGTTTCCACCATTGGTTTAGTTTTCCAGTTGCAGATGGCTTTTCTTTATTATTAACAATTTTAAACTTGTTGCTAAAAATATTTGTTATGTGGTACATACCAGCTCGCCTACGCATTCATGCATGCGCATATGCAAGTGCATACGAGCCCCGCCCACACTTATTTTTGTAGACTTGAACGCCGGTTATAATTATATCTGGCAAGCGCAGAATGGCGATCCTACACGAGTTTGCCGTTATTCGAAGACTCCAGACAAATAATGGCGATACTCAAGCTAGTGCTTGGTCACGTGCGCTAGCCACTGCTTGGTCACGTGCGTGTTGCGCAATCGCAATAATGGCGTCTAACACTTAGCTCACAATGGATCACGATCGAGAACTCGCGGAATTCAGATCGCCGTTTCGCTAAAAACAATGCTCAAAAGGCACCTGCCAGGAGAATTTCACGAATGTTCGTGGATGTTTTGGTCTCGGCACTGCTCGCGTAAAGGCGCTAGGCGAGTTGAAGAAAGAAAGAAAGAAAGAAAGAAAGAAGAAAGAAGAAAACGAAGATGACGAAACTCGATTTTCACCGTTTCCAGGTTCGTCACTTTAGCAACAATTTCGAGCAATCTCCTTGCTACTGTAAGATGGGGCAACGCCAGAGAGCAGATCTAAGTGTCTTTGGACGTATAAAATTCATCACCAGGCGAAATATCAGCGTTTGAACGCTAATACATGTATGTAGCCGCCATCTTGTTTTCTCGTTCAACCCTACATAGGGAGACACTACCGTGTCTCCCTAATTACCTTCAACAGTACTAAACAACAAATTCATCAAATTTTAGAAATATGGCCTCAAAGTCTATCAAATTATCAGAGATATTTAATTGCATTCTTCATCTGTAACTCTGTTGCTGAAAATAATATTTTCAGTCTGTGTAGCTTTATTATGCATGTGCCGGTGTGTCACAGAATACTGCAAACCACATCTCATAATCTTATTACCTTCAACAGTACTAAACCACAAAGTTCAGCAAATTTCAGAAATATGGCCTCAAAGTTTATCAAATTATCAGATATATTTAATTCAGTGCATTCTTCATCTGTAACTCTGTTTCTGCCTCTTACAACTATGGTTAAATATGCCAGTTCAAGTGGAAATTTTATAACTACAAGTAATAAACATTTTAACGAAAATGCAAGAGATTTAGGGTTGGTACATGTATCGAAAAAGTATGGAAACAAGATTGTGAATAGGTAAGTAAACAAGATTTATTATGCCACGCGGTAGTCGTGGCATATTAGGCATGTGCTTATTATGCTGGCATAATTTTTAGAATAATAGGTAACTGAAAGAATTTGAGAATATTCGAGAATAATCGGTCAAATTGATCACCCATGGTCACGTGTGCATCATCAGGACGATGAATGGAAGCATATAGCAGTAAACGACGTTCATTCTGTCCATCGAGCTACAGAGATCAGCGATCACTTCTACGCATCGGTTAAGGGTATCAACAGGCTAAGCACGGCAATGGCTTGCAATGTGACTCATGGATTTTGCTTTCGTTCTTGCGTTATTATGGCTGGCTCACCTTGACGGCCATCTTAGACTTCTCTGACAGCAAAAGCGCCCATAGTTGACTACCTAAGTACTTGTAGATTTTATCTAAACTATTGGATAGCTCTGAGTTTGCGTAGACATCTCCTAGATTAATGGCTACCTACTTCAGGAATTTCAGTGCAAGCCTCTATACAATGCATCAACACAATGGTACTTACCATACTTGTAAAATACATGTATGTAGCTTTAATTTTCTTATAGTCCGCTATTATCTTTAATTGCATAAAATTAATGAGCAATGATATTAAGCGATGAAAACTTTTATTTGGCGAAAATTTTATGAGAATAATCCTGGAATAATCGGTTAATTTTGTGAGAATAATAGGTTAAAATTTTGAGAAATTCTTAAAAGAATAATAGGAAAATTTAAAAGAATAATAAGCTCATGCCTATGGCATATTTAGGGTTGGGCGGAAAACAAGATGGCGGCTACACTTAGGTTAAACGCAATAATTCACGTATATCTCGGCTGTTGACGACATCAGGGGTATTTTAACTACCTAGGGGCTATCCTAAGTGGTAATCGCTTACAATTAGTCTACTAATAAAGACTATAAGGCCAGTTACTATGGTAGGGTCCGCAATGGAAAAAATAAAAGTCAGAGAATCTAGCCTTTACTGCAGTTACAAACAACACTATATACGTAACAAACAACTGCATATTCAAATTTCTGAAATCGTTGCTCGTTGCTCTGCAATCGCTAGCTGAAATCGGCAACTTTCGCGACCTTTGACCTTGGGGTTAAATAATGGTGCATTCTCGACTCTTCGCGACAGTTAGCAGTTAGCGCTCTGTTTGTGCGTGCTTAGTACCGTCTCGGAAGTTCTTGCAACAGCTCAGATTGGCTGGCTTACCTCCCCAAATAAGCGTTTCAGGACTAGCAATGACTCGCGATTCCAACATATTTGGGCTTTACTTTTTGTGACATTGAACAGACAGATCCATATACCAGTATTTTCTGATAGTACTAAGCCTAAGCACTGCATAAAACAAATTTCAGCCGAAATGCTTACTGTTTGCCATCTGGCTCAAAATATTAACCGTAATACAGAGAACCATGACCATAAACGCGGCATCACCAGCACAAAACTAGCATTAAAGGAAAGATCTCCAACCGTAGCATCCGTTGCAAGTACAACTAGCAGTCACACGCTACTTTGGGCCTGCATTTTCGCGAAGAAAAATAGTGCTCTCTTGGGGGGCGTGGCCGATACATCAAACTAGAACCACGCCCACCAAAAAGCACTGTTTTTCTACTCGAAAATGCAGGCTCAAAAGTTGCGTGTGGCTGCTGATTGTACTTGCAACGGATGCTACGGTTCGAGATCTTTCCTTTAATGCTAGTTTCGTGCTGGTGATGCCGCGTTTATGGTCATGGTTCTCTGTATTACGGTTAATATTTTGAGCCAGATGGCAAACAGTAAGCATTTCGGCTGAAATTTGTTTTATGCAGTGCTTAGGCTTAGTACTATCAGAAAATACTGGTATGGATCTGTCTGTTTAATGTCACAAAAAGTAAAGCCCAAATATGTTGGAATCGCGAGTCATTGCTAGTCCTGAAACGCTTATTTGGGGAGGTAAGCCAGCCAATCTGAGCTGTTGCAAGAACTTCCGAGACGGTACTAAGCACGCACAAACAGAGCGCTAACTGCTAACTGTCGCGAAGAGTCGAGAATGCACCATTATTTAATCCCAAGGTCAAAGGTCGCGAAAGTTGCCGATTTCAGCTAGCGATTGCAGAGCAACGAGCAACGATTTCAGAGATTTGAATATGCAGTTGTTTGTTACGTATATGGTGTTGTTTGTAACTGCAGTAAAGGCTAGATTCTCTGACTTTTTATTTTTCCATTGCGGACCCTAACTATGGGCATGACAAGATGGCGTCTCGCCCGGAGGCACTAGTACGGCACTGCCGTATCTTCGCCGTACGGGCGTTTCAAGCTAATCTAACGTTCTAAAGCTCCTTGCACGATTTGTGCGATTACAAAGAGACCTTCAGAAGCGAAAGAAGCCAGGTTTAAGGTGGTAAACCAGAGTTCACGTGGTCACCCGTTTGTTCATCTTCTTTCTTCTTCTTATTCTTCTTCTTCTTCAGAGAGCCTAGCGCCGTGGCTACTGAGCTATTCAAGACAAAACCTACTCAGAAACTACACTAGTCGTTGGGAGCAGTGCACCTGATATCTATTTAAGCCTAAAACACTAGCAGAAGCGAGTATTTTCAAGAAAACAGCGATTTTTGGTCCAATAACAGACTCCACAAGTAATAAAAACATTTTAACCAAAATGCAAGAGATTTAGGGTTGGTATATTTATCGAAAAAGTATGGAAACAAGATTTTGAAATGAAAAGGATTGTAACAATAGCAGTATAATGCTACCTCCCTATTAATTAAATTAACCACAACTATCGAAAGCAGTTAATTTAGGGAGGTAGCATTATACTGCTATTGTCACAATCCTTTTCATTTCAAAATCTTGTTTCCATACTTTTTCGATAAATATACCAACCCTAAATCTCTTGCATTCTGGTTAAAATGTTTTTATTACTTGTTTCTTTTCTTTTTTTATTAATGACTTAGTTGGCACTTATGCTAATACAGTGTAAAGAGCCTAGTATTTCAGCTGCATGACTCCACTAGCTCCTGGCGATCGACTCTGCACTGCATGCATGCAACACGTACCATGCAACATTAGCTAAGCTTAAGCTAGCATTCTTACAAGCCTGAAGAAACAAATCCAGTGTAACAGTGATGATTAGCTCGTTGTCTGCTGTGAACACTGCTAGTGGCAGCAGCACTCGCGTTCCAAGCAATTTGTACTAAGGTGCGCTTGTATTAGAATAATATTTGCATACACCATCTAGGGCTTCATTTACGTTTGCTCTGGCGTTCTAATCATTCTTCCCAGAAGCGTCCTTCTCGTGTGATCTGGCGTTACAACTATGCTGATTGGGACAAAGCTCATGATCTCCTCGAAGATGTAGACTGGGATTCTCTTTTGCTACAAGTGTCTGACATAGATCAAGCTTGGCTAATCTGGAAGGACACATTTCTTAGCATTATGAATGAATGCATTCCTAGAGCCATTCTCCCTAACAGAGTTAATCGCCCTTGGCTAACCAAAGACCTCCTGCAAGCTATGCGCAAAAGAAATTCATTATACAAACAGGCTAAGGTTACTGGAAGGTTTGATGAATATAAACGTCATAGAAATATGCTTGTCGGGCGGCTCAGGTTTGCAAAAAAATCCTATTTTTGCAGAATCAATGCTGACAGCACTAAATCCTTCGGGAAGACTTGTAGGCTTCTGTATAAGCAGTCTAGTTCTGGTGTTCCTGTTTTGTCTGCACCTGATGGTTCTTCTGTCTGTTCAAATCTAGGTAAGGCTGCTCTTCTGAATGAACAATTTTGCTAAGTGTTTTAATCATGCTGTTCCACCATTGGTTCCACCAACTGCTAATGGTGCTGCTCTCCCAGATGATTTTCTTTGTTCTGAAGAATGGGTGTTGAACAATCTTGCCTCTCTTGATGTTACAAAGGCTAGTGGTCCTGATGAGGTGTCAGCCCATATGCTTAAATTTACTGCTGTTAGCGTCAGTCCTTCCATGGCATCACCACTCTTTTCAATATGTCTCTTTCTCTTGGTTGTGTGCCAGCTGAATGGAAAGTGGCTCGTGTCACACCTGTACCCAAAGTTTCTAAACCTACTCTACCAGATCATTTTCGACCTATCTCCCTTCTCAGTATCCTTAGCAAAATTCTTGAGAGACGCATCTGTATCTTAATTCGTGATCATCTAACTTATCGTAGTCTTCTTTCTGATCACCAATGGGGTTTTAGGCCTGGGAGATCTACAACATCTGCTCTCTTATCCACCTTGTCTGACTGGCATGACGAGCTAGATCATGGTAACGATATCTGTGCTGTTTTCTTCGACTACCGGAAAGCATTCGACTCAGTTCCTCATTTGCCTCTTGTGGAGAAGCTCATGGATTTCTTTCTTGACCCTTCTATTGTTACGTGGATCACCAGCTATTTATGTGATAGAATGCAGAGTGTGGTTATTGATGGTGAGTCCTCCAATTTAGTGCGTGTGGTGTCGGGAGTCCCACAGGGCTCAGTTCTTGGCCCCCTTTTGTTTTGCATATATATTGACAGTGTAGCACTCTGTACCCAGTCTGTAAATGTTCATAATGTTCTTTATGCCGATCATCTTCTGTTGTACAAGGTAATTGCCTGTGCTCAAGATTTTATTGATATGCAACAAGACGTCTTAGCTATCGAGCGGTGGTCTACTAACAATTTTTTGACTCTAAACTCTGCTAAATGCAAGGTCATGGTCGTTAGTAGGAAGAAATCTCCATACTATCAACCTCTTTTATTGAATGATGTAGCTGTTGATCGGGTGGAGTCGTTTAAGTATCTTGGCATAAATATTTCTCATGATCTCACATGGTCATTTCATATTAGTAAGATCTGTGCTAAAGCTCGTCAATCTCTGGGTCTTCTTTACAGGCAGTTCTATGGAAAATGTGACTCCAGGTCTCTCCTTAAGCTATATATCTCACTGGTCAGGCCTCTTTTAGAATATGCTTGTCCCGTTTGGGCTCCTCATGCTCAAAAGGATATCTATTGTATTGAGCGTGTCCAAATGCTTGGGGTCAAGATCATCACTGGTGAATGGAACATTGTCTATCATGACGGTTTGGTCCGACTTTCTTTGGACACTCTTGAAAAGAGAAGGCTTGATCTCTCACTATGCCTCCTATATAAATATGTTCATTCCATGTGCTTTTTTCCAGCCAATTTTATTTCAAGAAAACGTAATTCAGGGTACAACCTTCGTTCTCCTCATCCTCTTCAGCTCGAGCAGCCATTTGCCAGAACTAATTCTCATCTGTTTTCCTTTATTCCTCGCTCTGTCTCTATCTGGAACTCTCTTCCTTCTTCTATAGTTCTGGCGTCTTCTCTAAACTCGTTTAAGTTTTTATTGTCCAACCATAATTATTCTTAGGTTTTATTTATTATCTTATATAATAGGGATCACTTAGTATTAGCTTTATTGCTATTGTGAATTCCTTGCCTGTATGTGCAAAAGTATTATTAAAAAAAAAAAAAAAAAAAAAAAAAAATACACGGGCGTGCGCGAGTAGGCGTAACCTAGTAACGGAGTTCAAACAGAATGATGGAATGGAGTCTGTTACGGACCAAAAATCCCTGTTTTCCTGGAAATACTCGCTTCTGCTAGTGTTTTAGGCTTAAATAGATATCAGGTGCACTGCTCCCAACGACTAGTGTAGTTTCTGTGTAGGTTTTGTCTTGAATAGCTCACTAGCCACGGCGCTAGGCTCTCTGAAGAAGAAGAATAAGAAGAAGAAATAAGATGAACAAACGGGTGACCACGTGAACTCTGGTTTATCACCTTAGACCTGGTTTCTTGTGCTTCTGAAGGTCTCTTTGTAATCGCACAAATCGTGCAAAGAGCTTTAGAGCGTTAGATTAGCTTGAAACGCCCGTACGGCGAAGATATGGCAGTGCCGTAGTAGTGCCTCCGGGCGAGACGCCATCTTTCCATGCCCGTAGCAACTTGCCTTATAGTCTTTATTATTAGACTCATTGTAAGCGCTTATCTCTTAGGATAGCCCCTAGGTAGTTAAAATAACCCTGACGTCGTCAACAGCCAAGATATACGTGAATTATTGCGTTTAGCCTAAGTGTAGCCGCCATCTTATTTTCCGCCCAACCCTAAATATGCCACGTCTACCGCGTGGCATAATTCCATCATTCTGTTTGAACTCCGTTACTAGGTTACGCCTACTCGCGCACGCCCGTGTATGTAACTATTCTAATACAAGCGCACCTTAGTACAAATTGCTTGGAACGGCGCGAGTTCTGCTGCCAGTGCCTGCCACTAGCAGTTTTCACAGCAGACAACGAGCAAATCGTCACCGTTACACCGGATTTGTCTGTTCAGGCTTGTAAGAATACTAGCTTAAGCTTAGCCAATGTTGCATGATACGTGTTGCATGCAGTGCAGAGTCGCGGCCTGATCGCCGGAGTGCACTCAGAGTCATATGCAGCTGATAGCTAGTTCTCTTTATACACTGTCTTAGCATAAGTGCCAACTAAGTCATTAATAAAAAAAAGAAAAGGAACAAGTAATAAAACACATTTTAACCAAAATGCAAGAGATTTAGGGTTGGTACATTTATCGAAAAAGTATGGAAACAAGATTTTGAAATGAAAAGGATTGTAACAATAGCAGTGTAATGCTACCTCCCTAAATTAACTGCTTTCGATAGTTGTGGTTAATTTAATAGGGAGGTAGCATTACACTGCTATTGTTACAATCCTTTTCATTTCAAAATCTTGTTTCCATACTTTTTCGATACATGTACCAACCCTAAATCTCTTGCATTTTTGTTAAAACGCTTTATTAATTGTTTCTTTTATTTTTATTTATTATTGACTTAGTTAGCACTTCTACTAATACAGTGTAAAAAGAACTATTCACGCGGATCGTCGCCGGACAGATAATAGGCGGCACTTGATCAACAATCTACTACACTGCATGCAACATGTACCATTGAGCTAGCATTCTTACTAGCCTGAACAGACAAATCCAGTTTAGCTGTGATTTTTTCTCGTTGTCTGCTGTGAACACTATATTACCACCACTAGATCCTTGATGGCCTGTATGATCACAGAATCACTCACTCTCGCGATCATTTGGCACATTTCATAGCTCCTTCACCTTTAATCAACCTTGATGATTGTCCTGATCAAATTCGATGATTGGTCTGCATCTACAGTGAAACCTCCCAAATATGGACGCCCTTGAGTCCCAAGGCAGTCTAGATTGTAGAGGGGCTCTACTTTATAGATACAGAGCATATAGAACTCGGACTATAGTAAGAGAGGAGTTCAGAATTCAGAGGTTGGCGCACTATATTTGAGATCACATGTATATAGTGCACATGCCTAAGTTAGAGTGGATGTTCGTATTTTAGGGGTGTCCACAAGAAGGGGTTCCAGTTTAAAGCTAATTATAATATTATTTCCTCTCTTCATACCTGTTGCTCTCATCAAATCATTCCTACTCATTATAATCTATACTCCTTCATTCACTTTTGCCGGTGGCTCCACCTTTAAGTTAGCCTCCTAATATCTAGCAGTCTCCTTCCTGCAAGCACTCGACATGGAATTATTTAAAAAGACATTTCTTCCCTAATATACAATATCCAAACTTCCCAAAGAACACAGAACATCACCATGACTTGTTAATCACTCATTCCACCAAAACAGTTTGTTTGCCTTTACCAATAATTATGGTCAGCATGCAGCCCTGTTCAGCTGCTGTTACACAATCTAGTCGAGTCCACTCTCCCTCCATCTGTGGAATCTTTCTAGACTTTAGTAATCACATCACCAAAAATTTTGATAAAATAAGCTGCTCTAGCAGTATGAGTTGAATTTGCTGCTGCACAATGCAATAATGATGTTCCTGACCTCCACACTACTTGCTAGCTGTAATTGCAAGATATCATGATGCTTCAGATAAAGTGTGCTTGGTCAAGTATGTATCCAAGAGATGGTTAGAGAGGAGTAGAAGCTACGATATCACTTTGGGTAAATAGCTAGGTGGTAGCATTAATCTAGAGGAATAACAAATTTAATCTAAAAACAGTACATAAAATTAATTAGCAAGAGCAGTTTGATGATTGTATAAATACAGTACAACCCCAGGGCACCCTTCATAAGAACACATACTGTGAAGGGACAAAAAATGTAATATTGACTTTGCATGTTTAACAAACCCTGAAAAGAGGACACCCCTTTTATCAAAACACTATTTGTCCTGATTAGAGGGGTTCCACTGACACGATGGCTGGTTAGAGAAACACTAATATACCATGCTCGTACCATGCTTAGTCACGTCAAATGAACGCATTATAGCAAGAAAAAAGTAGCGAGTAAAAATTGCGATGTCAATCAAATCACACGTAGCTGTAGCGTTCTACATCTTGTCCAGTGTTAACATAATGTCACTAGCATTAGGTCGGTCAGCTGGTTGATCACTAATACACTAGCTTATTGATGAGGGTCACCATGTCAGACCAGCATGGAATACGCTGTATCTGAGTGTCTCTGCGAACTCTTGAAGACTCAGGAAGCTCTCCAAGACATATTTCCACCATTAGAACACCTAAACTAAAGATGTCCATCTTTGTAGTGTGTTGATCAGGATAAGGAGCCTCTGGAGCAGAGTAAGCTGGAGTGCCTGGACCAACAGTAAAGGCAATCTGATTTGTGAAGTTAGCTGATCCGTAATCAGAGATCTTGGCCCTCCAGCCATTGGGGAGTGGCTCTATGAGTACATTCCCACTGCTGATGTCACGATGGATGATGGGGTGTGGTCTAGACTGGTGCATGTAGTTGAGACCACAGGACACATCTCGACTGATAGTGATGGCTTGATCATTGTCCAGCTTTCCCTTCTCCAACTCCTTACGCAGACTGGTGGGCATTAACTCAGTGGCTTTAGCCCCAGTTAGGATGATGACGGTAGCTTGATGTGAAGTACAGTACAGGTAGTTACTATAATTCATGCATGTAATTTACAAGATACACAGACTCTAATATTTTTATTCAGTATTACAAAAGATGAGAAGCAATAAATAAATAATGATAATAAATAAATAATGCATTACCCCACTACAGTGGGGTAATGCAGCCTCGGTATTGGGATCTATTCCTCCTTGAACTTAGCAATTCTGAACTATTACCTTTTCTATTCTATTATAAAACATTACTGTGGATTTTATTACTACAAAAATAATGATAATAATTATAATGACTACCTATTTCACTAAGATGTAAGTAAAGAAAACAGCTAAGCTGTACAAAAAAGCTAACTACACATAAATGGAAACACAAAAAAATATTTTGTATGTTTTTTATCACCGAACTAACACAGGATGAATGTACTGAGGTGGAAATTTGCACATTAAAAATGAACAATTTACTATGGAATACCAGAGATAGCATACATGCTGACATACAGAGGTTTTATGACTTCTTGCAAGGAAGATTTGAGTGTAAAGTGTCACCTTGCAGTCACTAATTTGTCAAGTTTCTGGTATTTATTCACACAATGGAGCATGATCAAAGACTTAAAGACATTTTAACGCATTAGTGCTCCATGCTTTACGGTCTACACTCTATGGTTTATGCTATACCCTTGCAAGTAGTAATTAATAAAACCCTGTACTGTGCATAGACAATCATAATTGCATAAACTTGTAAATCGATTAATAGTGGATGCATCTGTACAAAGTACTTGTACATGATGCATAAACTATACTTCCATGAGTTGTCTTTGTTATTAGGGTTTAGGGTTGAACGGAAAAATTAGGGTTGAACGGAAAAACAAGATGGCGGCTACATACATTGTATTAGCGTTCAAACGTTGATATTTCCGCCTGGTGATGAATTTATACGGCCAAAGACACTTCGATCTGCTATCTGGCGTTGCCCCATCTTACAGTAGCAAAGAGATTGCTCGAAATTGTTGCTAAAGTGACGAACCTGGAAACGGTGAAAATCGAGTTTCGTCATCTTCGTTTTCTTCTTCTTTCTTCTTCCACTCGCCTAGCGCCTTTACGCGAGCAGTGCCGAGACCAAAACACCCACGAACAGTCGTGAAATTCTCCCGGCAGGTGCCTTTTGAACATTGTTTTTATCGAAACGGCGATCTAAATTTCGCGAGTTCTCGATCGTGATCCATGGTCAACTAAGTGTTAGGCGCCATTATGAGGTTGCGCAATACGCACGTGACCAAGCAGTGGCTAGCGCACGTGACCAAGCACTAGCTTCAGTATCGCCCCGCCGTATGAATCACGGAGAACACATATTTGTCTGGAGTCTTAGAATAATGGCAAGCTCGTGTAGGATCACCATTCTGCGCTTGCCAGATAATTATAACCGACGGACAGGTCTACAAACAAGTGTGGGCGGGGCTCGTATGCACTACATGCATGCGTAGGCGAGCTGATATGTACACCATAACAATCATTTTTAGCTACAAGTTAAAAATTGTTAATAATTATAAAGAAAAGCCATCAGCAACAGGAAAACTAAACCAATGGTGGAAACCATGACAAAGACGGCTCAGTACGTGCATGATATTATTGAACTGCACTTCACTGAAAAAGAAAAAAGGACACAAACAAGAAAATAAAAAGATTTCTATCGAAATCAAAAGGATGTAGGGTTGTGAAATCTACTACTGGTCCACAATGTAATCTAACAAGGAACAGGCATGAAATGGTAACACGATTGACTTGCTAACAGACAATAGATCCCTACATCAGTGGCTGTCAACAGCAACTAGCTGAACTAGCTATAGCCAACCACAGCACAGCAGCCACTGATGTAGGGATCTATGGTCTGTTAGCAAGTTAATCGTGTTACCATTTCATGCTTGTTCCTTGTTAGATTACCTTGTAGTCCAGTAGTAGATTTCACAACCCTACATTCGATAGAAATCTTTTTATTTTCTTTGTCAACTGTTATTGTGCTGTTTGGTGTTATAATTATGGCTGGGAGTAGTTTTGAATTTCAATAGGCCATTCCCCTTAAGAGCCTAAAGAAATTAATTAGCGATATTGGCTAGCGTAATTGGCTTCCGGGCTAGCTGGGGTGTGAGATGATTACGTAAGCGCTAAGATTAATACACGAATTTATATGGGGCTTATGGGAGAGATCGCGATACTTTCGACATCATTGTAGTGCTCTCCGTAAACTTGACAACCGCGTGGTCTTGCTGCTTGGGTTCCTCTACCTTCGCTCTGTCCATAGATGATACAGTATTCATCTATGCTCTGTCGAACGCAAACTACGCGTGCACTGGCAGCAACGTTTTGGAGAAACAGGCGCGCAAAGAAGGCCTACTCGCACTATAGATCAAGCTAACAAAGGACTCAGTCTCCACAGTTCAAGTAACCACTGGCAGCAGTACCTGCACGCAGTATACTCTTACAGTATTCAGCTTTACAAAATTGTTTCTCTCCAGAACAGAAAAATTAATGCCCAACAAGCTTGCCATACTTAGCGTAACTTGGGCTTGTTTGCGCGCCCGTTTCTCCAAAACAATGTTGTCAGTATTATCTATGGTTCGACAGAGCGAAGGTAGAGGAACCCAAGCAGCAAGACCACGCGGTTGTCAAGTTTACGGAGAGCACTACAAAGATGTCGAAAGTATCACGATCTCTCCCATAAGCCCCATATAAATTCGTGTATTAATGTTAGCGCTTACGTAATCATCTCACACCCCCAGTGCTGTGGGCAGCAGAGCGGTGTGCCCACGCATACATTCCACGCATACTTTGCTCTTAGGGGGAATGGGCTATTCAAGTTTATTTTCATTTTCATGCATGTAGCTAGAATCGTAACACCAATCTTTGAATTGGCGAGTACTAATTTTAGCGTTTCCTTAAAAGTTCTAAATCATGCAATACAGTTTGGCGTGTACTATTTTTAGCGATTATGATGTCATCGATAAATTCGCTAAAATTAGTACCCACTAATAATAGTAACAGTAAGGTATTCTCTTAGTCTAGCCAATAGTATACAGACCTTGACAACTTGGCATTATGCACCTTGTTGTAAGACACTTATCCAGTAACAATGGTTGCGTATAATATAAAGTATTTGGCCTTTATACATACTTTATTGCCAACCTCTGTGAGCCTCAGGGCAAAGGCATCAATAATCAACGCACAAAATCCTGATGTAATTTGCAATTAAAAGTGGAGGAATTATCCATGACATCATATTTGAATGCTCATGAGCTGCCTAAAAATTAATGTCAATGAATGAAGTACTACCCATTTGTGTATTGATGTATAATTATTGTATTGTTTTACAGAAAAAAAAAGAATTTCTGTTAATAGAGTTTTAGTAACATAGAATCTGCAGAGAATGTTACTAAAACTCTATTACATTAATGTTTTGTTAACATAAAATGTTATGTGAATATGTATTCGGCTATTGCTTTAATCTTGATTTTGGCCTTCTCAGCAATCTCACGGAGGTCGTCTCTAGTGAGTCTACTCACAGCAGAGTCAGATATTTCTCCTGATTGGTCCTGTTCTTCTCTCCATTCCTGCAGTAGCATTCATAATGTCACCACACACGACCTGGCATGGCGATATTGTATACTCACTTGTAGCTTGTCCATATACATGAGTGATGCTATGTCACTGTCTGATAGGGCGCTCGATCCATGAAAATTCACGCAACTTGACCAGTCTTGCTTATTGAATGTCTTTCTCTTCCACCATAACTTTATAGCACTGATCCAGTGGAGTATACTGGTCTTCTTTGGAGTGAACTTATCCAGAATTTTTTTATCATCCTTTGTCAGCGTGATGTACACATGCTTTTTTAAACCTACATGCATGATTCAGGTTTGCCAATTCCAACACAATACATGACAAATATACATTTAGCTATCATGCACACACTGACCACTGAATGTATGGTTATCAATTTTCTGTTCATTTGCTAGATCAGTGAAGAATAGCTCAAACCCATCCAGTATATAGGCAGTAGATACATTGAGAACAATCTACAGCCGAGTAGACAATTTCACCGATAAGGTATACATAAGATATATTTGCCTCACGTACAGTAATAATGATCCAGAATAGCATGAAGTATATTCTAGCAGCCCAGCTGGTAGTGGTTACAAATCCCTCCATTATAATGAACCAGTTATTGACCACCAACAGCTCATATAGTGTAACTAAAGTACAATAGTAATAATTGTTACAATTCTCTCATGCATAATTTCATACCAAAGCTTGAATAAAGTGTCTGAAAATTGTTGAGCCAGTAAACATCAGGAGTGGCATCTGTAGTGTTGGATCCCTGATAGAATAAGCCGACTTCATATGAGGCATTGACACTGCATTATAGTAAGCATTATAAATAGGGAAACAGCAGTCATGTCACTCACCAGCAGCCAGGGTATACTGTACTGTCATCTCCTCCAAACACTTCCATACCGATGATAGCAAATGAGTATATCACACACAACATCAGGAAGCAGATACTGTGAGAGCCAGAGGGTGTTACAGTCATGATCAAGAATCATTATTATACCTTATCAGTCGAAATCTCAGAGCACTCATAATCTTTACCAAGCGAAAATAACTACGTCTCAGTCTAAATATCCTGTACGGCACACAACATACATGTGCAACTGATACCAGCCTGCAGTGGCAAAAGCTACTAGCTCACTTACCTTATCAGTGTGAGTGGTCTCACTATGACCAGATACTTGAGCCAATCTGGTTCTTGATGGAATCCATATAACATTATAGCCTCCACACACAGACAGATGAAGCTCCCATACACAATGAAAAAATCAAACCTGTATCATGATGATTACTCAATACTGCATGGCTGCAGACTACAGTATCACGATCATGATCATTGTTCACACATGCAGTGTGACCATAGTAGGATGATGATCACACAGTCTGCCTTGTGCATGACACAATGCTCACCAGTTCCACCATTTCCTGAAATATCTTCTTCCTCCCTCCAGTACTAACCTTGTAGTCACTTCAATGACATATACTAACACACAATAATAATAGTTAGTGACAATGCATTATAGCATAGTAACTCACCTAATGTGAATAGGAAAGACCCAGCCAGCACACCAGGACTCTGGGCTACACAGAACTGCTTATCTGTATAGCATTGTTATAATGGTGTATTGTTACATCATGTGATGTGCAATGACTCACTAGTACATTCTAGGTTAGGATAATGTAGTGCAAGTGGTACCATCAGTACGAGTAGGTTAACAATGACAACCATCACTATAATACAACACTTAACATGAACACATCTTACTGTAGTATTACTGGTACTTACTCATAATAGTGTTCAAAAGCCAATGGTCGATAGCAAAGTGCACCTCTGCAGTATGTGCCGTTAGATATTAAAATGAATTATTATTATAGCATACTTTCCATAGTGGTCTGCAGCATGCTGGGTATACTATTGTACTTGTACCATGCCAGCACCTTGCCAGTCTTTCTGTCTGTCTGAGGATAATCGGTATAATGTTATAAAGTACAAAATTAAAGTTCATACTACTATTTCCCATCTTAGTTCAAGACACTGGTACAAGTGTTCGAACTCATCCAGAGTCAGTCTGTCTGATCTAGTCAGTTCTTTGGAGCTCTTTTGTTGTAAGTCTCGGAATATACACAACACTTCATATTCAGCTGTAAGTATACATGCAGTATAGTAAGCATGGAATTATAAACATAATTGTGAACCTAGTTCTGGCTTGTATTTTTGCATAAACTCAAGGAAAACCTTGAATTTCAATCCCGTTACACGGCTGGGTACCAGTTGTTTGTATGCTCTATGCAATGCTTTCCTGAGAAACACCTAGTAACTAGAAGAATATAAAGTTTAATTTAACCTTCGTCTCAGGAATAACGTCTTGTATTTTTGCTCAGCTTCGTTTCTGAACTTGACCACGACCACAGCTAAAAACTGCATAAATTAATCATAACTGATTATGGTATGCAGTGAGCAATATGTATTAGTTACATTTAGCAAAAAATAAGAAGTTATGATAAAGAAGATAATGAAGAATATTGGAGTAGCAGCAACTTTACTGTATGCCTCCAGAAACACATCAGGATGACTGCAGAAAGTAACCAGTATTATATGCTCCGCGCTTTCTAGGAATTCGCGCCGCTTTTTACTTTGTTAGAAAGCTCTGCGCTTTCTATTATAGAAAGCCGACGCAGTCTACATGAAGCGGTGTCACTATACGTGACTTGCAAATGATCTCAGAATGCCGGTAGAGTGCAACAAGCAGAATCTTCGTTAGCACAGGCCGCGCGCGAGCTAAGTCACATGGAAGACTGAAGGGATACTTGGTTACTAGAATGTTTGTGAACGGTTAACTGAACCACATGCATTAGGCTTGAATAGGCATTAGGCTTGAATAGGCCACATGCATTCGGCTGAACCACATGCATTAGGCTTGAATAGGCCTTTCCATTATTAGGCATAAGGCTGAAGGGATACTTCGGCACAGGCCGCGCGCGAGCTAAGTCACATGGAAGACTGAAGGGATACTTCGTTACTAGAATGTTTGTGAGCGGTTAACTGAACCACATGCATTAGGCTTGAACATGCATTAGGCTTGAATAGGCCACATGCATTAGGCTGAACCACATGCATTAGGCTTGAATAGGCCTTTCCATTATTAGGCATAAGGAATGTTGATTAAAAATTAATGAAATTCATCGAAAATGATGACTAGTGACGTAGCCTCGCCTCCGATCCAGGCTAGATATCATAATAATATAGCCTGGTACAGACTGTCTACGCATGCGCGCAATATCTTCACTGATAATTAGGTGGCGGGTAATGATATTCATGACTTTTCCAAGTAGCTTTATTTTCCTAGCCATGGGTATACGTGCAGACAGAGTCGCTGCGTGCAATTTGCTTTCCTATCGATAGGCATTCAATATAGCAAATTTCAGCAATGCAGTGTTAGCCATCGCGGAGCTACGAGCTCGCACTCTGAAGACTAAACACGATTGATTGTGGAACCGTTTTCTTTAGTTGTGCGAAAGGAACGAAGCTAAAACTGCTCGAGCATGCTCATCTGCCATCTGTGCAAGAATAAATGCGATGTTTTCGCCGAGCGCTGCTCGTACGCGATATTACAGCAAGGCAGGCTGTGCTGTCTGGCACCGTTAGCTGTAATATCGCGTACGAGCAGCGCTCGGCTAAATCATCACATGTATTCTTGCACAGATGGCAGATGAACTTGCTTGAGCAGTTTTAGCTTCGTTCCTTTCGCACAACTAAAGAAAACGGTTCTACAATCGATCGTGTTTAGTCTTCACAGGGCGAGCTCGTAGCTCGGCGATGGCTAACGCTTCGTTGCTGAAATTTGGTATATTCAATCCCCATCGATAGGTAAGCAAACTGCACGCAGCAACTCTGTCTGCACGTATATTCTTTGTTGCATAGCTGCCAACCGTCCCGAAACGTCCGGGACAGTCCCGGATTTACAGATTGCTACCTTTGTCCCGGAAAGCCGGATGGGTCACGGCTGTCCAACACAAATCTGCTCGAGACGACTTTCATGAGCTATAATTAGAATACATCTACTAATAACTATTAATACATCTACTAATAACTATTATTAAGAATGATGTAATTGTTTTTATTTAAAATAAATTAATGCAATGTTTATCACAACGCGTGACAACGTGTTCATGAATTGCAAGTAAACTGGTAGTAATCATGGCTCATCAGCAGGCAGAAGCTGCAAACTCTACTCCAAAAAAGAAATCTAAGAGACTGTGCCACTTTGTGGAAAGTTGGACAAGAGACTTCAAAGGAATAGTATTAATTATGATTATTACGTAATAACATTCACGTGATTATAATAATATTTAATATTATTAAGTGAATTGATTGTCCCTGAAGTAGCTCCTGAAAAGTTGGCACCTATGTTGTTGCAGTGTTGCTCGTCAGTCATTGTTGATGTAAATTGGAACGGACGTATATCTAAACGTGCGCGAATCGAATTCACGGAACGTACACGGTGTTTTACTAATTACACCAGTTTTGGTGTAATTTTGGAGCATGCGCAGACAGTCTGTACCAGGCCATCTCTCAGCTTTGGAGGAGTGGCCTGGAGGCGAGGCTACTAGTGACGGTGAGCGCGACGTCATCTGCTGGAGTACGCTCAGAGCTGTGAGCGCCAGAAACAAAGTAGTACTGCACTGCGCTAAGACTGTATACATCACCACTATTCTAAAAATAGCCATATCTATTTATGAAGAAGCACATGGGTCATTCCATATCATTTCAACAACTTTTTGGCATGACCCTCTGGGATTTTCTCGAAACTTGGTATTATTGAACCCCACATGGTCATATGATTCCATAACAAGTTTAAGCTTGATACCTTGTATGGTTTCTTTTAAAACCCTGATTGCATTTTCGACAATATTTCCTACTACTTGCTGTTTAACTATTTATAACTTTGTCTTATTTTGTCCTATCAGCAAACTAAAAACATCGCATTGAAGCTGAATAATTGCTCTTTCATATGACGTGCAACACATAGTGCATCACATGTCGTAACTATTTAGCCACGCCCACAAACTTTGATCTTTGATTCTTAAAAAAAAAGCTGCTTCAATTTTCATTTTTAACGGATGTAATTTAATAGTAGTCTATTAGCTACTTGTAAACCAAATTTCATGTTGGGACACAAATGGGAATGTTAGTTTGCAAGCTTTATTAGAAAAAATGGGTATAATTGGGTACTACTTGGACACCAATCAACACATTGAGAAGACTTGGGCTAGCTGTTTGATGACTTAGGATAGCTGCTTATTGAATCTACAGGTATGTTGATGTCAAGAATTTCAATTATTCAATATTATGTGAACAATTTTTAATCGAAATTGCTTTGATCACACAAGCCAACTGACATAATTTTGTGTTCTTGAATCAACGATAGTAGACAATCAGTAAAGTAACCTTTCTTGTTGAAGCCAGTTGACAATAGACCAATCATGCCATAGCTGTTTTACAGGGTTTTGTGGTGTTTTACTTGTTACGATGCAAAGCCCTATACAATGCTAAACATTTTGCTGAAAATCGAACTTAATTAGAAAAAATAAATTGCTAAAGCACTTCTGGTATACAAACTGTGATTGTATCGTGATTATGAACATAGTCTGATTTTTGACTACATGGTTTAACTAGCAAACCTAGGCAATAAATAACACAAAATTAATTGAATAATTGAGTATTATTTCATTAAAATTACATTCAAATTAATCTTATTACTTATAAAGACTGCTTGTTGCTTTGCTACCTAATTTTTGTCATAGAAAAATTTATATCTCCCAATAATTTAATTAAATTCCAAAAACCTCAATCTCTTTGTTCATTACTTGAAAACACTACATGCATTATCCCACGATTATTTCTGATGATTCTGAAGGCAGCAGCTGGTGAGAGAGGGTTGTTGCATAGTACCTTTGATTTAGTACGTGCAGTATGGTACGTGTGATTGAAACATCAGTGATAAATGTACAATTATAAACTAGCTATTTATCATTTTGCATGTTCTAATATCTCAAAAATGGGCTAAATACTTCCTAGTGGTTCATAAACATACACACAACATCTATTTTGTCAAGGAATTTTGATAATCAATAGTTTTCTATAATAGAACCATCAGCTACACTGGCTTTGAAGAGGATAGCGCTAGGTTCCCATTTGTGTCCCAACATGAAATTTGGTTTAGAAGTAGCTAATAGACTACTATTAAATTACATCCATTTAAAATGAAAATTGACGCAGCGTTTTTTTTAATAATCAAAGATCAAAGTTTGTGGGCGTGGCTAAATAGTTACGATATGTGATGCACTATGTGTTGCACGTCATACGAAAGAGCAATTGTTCAGCTTCAATGTGATGCTTTTAGTTTGCTGATAGGAATAAATAAGACAAAGTTATGAATAGTTAAACAGTAACAAGTAGGAAATATCGTCGAAAATGCAATCAGGTTTTAAAAAGAAACCATACAAGGTATCAAGCTGAAACTTGTTATGGAATCATATAACCATGAGGGGTTCAACAATACCAAGTTTCGAGAAAATCCCAGAGGGTCATGCCAAAAAGTTGTTGAAATGATATGGAATGACCCACATGGTAATATTGCGAGTTGGTAGTAGGCAACGAGTGTTGAGTTAGTCAGGCGTGGCCTGACCAATCCCCTTCTGTATATGGTCAGGGGACACTAGTATACCAAAGTTGTACACGTCGCGACTATAGTCGCGACCCAATCAGATTGTAGCATTACGTTATGAATCTAATTAATTACGTAATCAGCCTATTATGTACACAAACGCTATGACGGCTTCAGCTTGCATCTCAGACGTGGCTGTAGAAAAGGCAGCAGTGAATGCTATGCAACAGTTGGGGTACAGCTCTATGAAGGATGGACTCTGTGTAAACTTCCTGAGTAGCCATTGCGCACGTGTACACCCACGCATGTTATTAAGTAACCACTCAGTGTTAAATTATAACCGCTACATTCCAGCGCGACGACTGGTGCGTACTAGTGTCCCCTGACCATATACAGAATGCGATTGGTCGGGCCAGGCCTGACTAGTGTTGAGTTTGGTCATAGAAGACTCCTAGGAGCGGTCTTGAAAGTCCTGTGGGGAGCCATGCAGTGCATTGTTAAAGCGATAGTTGTTATGCGAAGGTAAACCAGTTGAAAACAAAGTTGTTTTGCTAGAACTACAGTTCTGGACTCCCCAGGAGCCTCGTGAGAGTCGTTTTTCGAGAAATGGCGGCAACAAACTCGACTGTATAGCATTATTACCTTGCGGTTTCAGCATTAAATCATCATCCTAGCTATGCCTTCGGTGAAAATGTCTGAAAACAATGAAAGGGAACTAAAATGCGCTTCTAACGAGAGAAACAACGCTGTAGTAGTGATCGCCAAGGTACTCCAGCAAATGACGTCATAACACGCAGAATTACGCTGCGCTGCATTCCTTGCATATTTTCCCTTATGGTGGAAAGGCCTATTGAAGACCACACCTTTGCTGGTGTCAAAGAAAGCATGCGCAACCTAGACATGCAACACTGAACTCAGTGCCTGGCCCGTCTCCATCAGAATGGACAAGCTTCCTTCGCCAGAGAAAGTAGTTGCTTGTGCGTTCTACTCGTTGTGCCCATGCAGCAGCCAGCACGTGGAGTGTACGTCGATCACGCAGTATCAAAAATAAACCTGTGGATTAAGCTGTAAGTGCAGAGAAGATGTATTGTGGAAAAAAGAAGTGATGAAACTTTGTAGTAACATAGCAAAGAAGCTGGCAATCGTTAACTATAAATTTACAAGTAATAAAAACATTTTAACCAAAATGCATGAGATTTAGGGTTTGTACATTAATTTTATCGAAAAAGTATGGAAACAAGATTTTGAAATGAAAATGATTGTAACAATAGTAGTGTAATGCTACCTCCCTATTAAATTAACCCGCACAACTATCGAAAGCAGTTAATTAGGGAGGTAGCATTACACCACTATTGTTACAATCCTTTTCATTTCAAAATCTTGTTTCCATACTTTTTCGATAAATGTACAAACCCTAAATCTCATGCATTTTGGTTAAAATGTTTTTATTACTTGTTTCTTTTCTTTTTTTATTAATGAAAATACAGTGTAAAGATAACTATATCAGCTGCTAGGCTGCACTGCATGCAACACGTACCATGCAACATTAGCTAAGCTTAAGCTAGCATTCTTACAAGCCTGAACAGACAAATCCAGTGTGACAGTGAAGATTTGCTTGTTGTCTGCTGTGAACACTGGTAGTGGCAGCAGCACTCCTGAGCACTTGCGTTCCAAGCAATTTGTACTAAGGTGCGCTTGTATTATAACAAGTAATAAAAACATTTTAACCAAAATGGAAGAGATTTAGGGTTGGTACGTTTATCGAAAAAGTATGGAAACAAGATTTGAAATGAAAAGGATTGTAACAATAGCAGTGTAATGCTACCTCCCTATTAAATTAACCACAACTATCGAAAGCAGTTAATTTAGGGAGGTAGCATTACACTGCTATTGTTACAATCCTTTTCATTTCAAATCTTGTTTCCATACTTTTTCGATAAACGTACCAACCCTAAATCTCTTCCATTTTGGTTAAAATGTTTTTATTACTTGTTTCTTTTCTTTTTTTATTAATGACTTAGTTGGCACTTATGCTAATACAGTGTATAAAGAGAACTAAGTGCCGGGCAGCTCCAGCAATGCCGCACTCAATCGAATCTGCAGTCTGCACTACATGCAACACGTACCATGCAACATTAGCTAAGCTTAAGCTAGCATTCTTACAAGCCTGAACAGACAAATCCGGTGTAACCGTGACGATTTGCTCGTTGTCTGCTGTGAACACTGCTAGTGGCAGCAGCACTCGCGTTCCAAGCAATTTGTACTAAGGTGCGCTTGTATTAGAATAATTACATACACGGGCGTGCGCGAGTAGGCGTAACCTAGTAACGGAGTTCAAAAGAAAGATGGAATGGAGTCTGATTATGGACCAAAAATCGCTGTTTTCTTGAAAATACTCGCTTCTGCTAGTGTTTTAGGCTTAAATAGATATCAGGTGCACTGCTCCCAACGACTAGTATAGTTTCTGTGTAGCTTTTGTCTTGAATATCTCACTAGCCACGGCGCTAGGCTCTCTGAAGAAGAAGAAGAATAAGAAGAAGAAGAAGAAGAAGAAGAAGAAGAAGAAGAAGAAGAAGAAGAAGAAAGAAGATGAACAAACGGGTGACCACGTGAACTCTGGTTTACCACCTTAGACCTGGTTTCTTTTGCTTCTGAAGGTCTCTTTGTAATCGCACAAATCGTGCAAAGAGCTTCAGAACGTTAGATTAGCTTGAAACGCCCGTACGGCGAAGATATGGCAGTGCCGTAGTAGTGCCTCCAGGCGAGACGCCATCTTTTCATGCCCATAGCACCTGGCCTTATAGTCTTTATTAGTAGACTCATTGTAAGCGCTTACCTCTTAGGATAGCCCCTAGGTAGTTAAAATACCCCTGATATCGTCAACAGCCAAGATATACATTAATTATTGCGTTTAGCCTAAGTGTAGCCGCCATCTTGTTTTCCGCCCAACCCTAAATATGCCACGACTACCGCGTGGCATAATAATTACATACATGGGCGTGCGCGAGTAGGCGTAACCTAGTAACGGAGTTCAAACAGAATGATCTGTTATGGACCAAAAATCACTGTTTTCCTGAAAATACTCGCTTCTGCTAGTGTTTTAGGCTTAAATAGATATCAGGTGCACTGCTCACAACGACTAGTGTAGTTTCTGTGTAGGTTTTGTCTTGAATAGCTCACTCGCCACGGCGCTAGGCTGACTGAAGAAGAAGAAAGAAGATGAACAAACGGGTGACCGCGTGAAGTCTGGTTTACCACCTTAGACCTGGTTTCGTTTGCTTCTAAAGGTCTCTTTGTAATCGCACAAATCGTGCAAGGAGCTTCAGAACGTTAGATTAGCTTGAAACGTCCTTACGGCGAAGATATGGCAGTGCCGTACTAAGTGCATGCCTCCAGGCGAGACGCCATCTTGTCATGCCCATAGCAACTGGCCTTATAGTCTTTATTAGTAGACTCATTGTAAGCGCTTACCTCTCAGGATAGCCCCTATAGGTAGTTAAAATACCGCTGATGTCGTCAACAGCCAAGATATACGTGATTTATTGCGTTTAGCCTAAGTGTAGCCGCCATCTTGTTTTCAGCCCAACCCTAAATATGCCACGTCTACCGCGTGGCATAATAGAGAGTAATAAATATCAGTGACATTGTTACTCCAGCAAGTTGGTCACAAGATGGCGTTGAGTTGGTCTCATGCAGTTACTGAAAAAATGTGCCGTTGCCACATTGTTACTTCTGTCTTAGTAGTTGTTTGCTGATTGTCGTTTATCTTTCAATAAAATTGTCAATCAGTAATGGGACTCATGTATGACGAAGCAACGTATTGATGCTGCATGCCGTCGCAGTGCATTATTATTAGCTTATTTTTAGTTCGCGCCTGTTACTAGCATCAGTGGACGACACTGCACGTGCTTGTTCGTCAGTGAACAACTTGCACTCTACAGAATGTGCAAGTCACTTGCACTCTCTGAAAACTGCGCTTTCTGTATGTGGCTATGACCTTTGGTTCTCTGCCTAATTAAACATTTGAATGCATATAGAATGCCTAGAAAGCGCAAATTCTTATGAATTAAACTAGCTCACTTGGCTGTTGTCACTGCTATGAATATGCTGACGAATGATAATGGAAGAGTTTCAAAATACTACACGTAATACATGAGATCCAAGCAAGTATTGGTTAGGATGCTGATATAGCAACTCACTGTTGGATCAATATTGGAGAAGAGGAAAAAACCTGTAGTATGTTGAAAGAGAGAGAGAGATACAGATACAGATTGAGATTGAAGAGAGTGAGCTATACTGACTTCAAGAGCATCTGTGTGCTATAGCTCTTACCAATGAGTGAAGCCAGTGCAATGAGGAAGAAAAGAATAAGCAGCACATCAATGATGTACTTGGCACATTTGATGATTTGTCTCACTATCCTGTACAGTGATATAAATTAAGCGTGATGAGCCTACAACAGAGTATTTAATGCCATACCTTCTTGCACCAGCCATTAGATAACTATCAAGCAGCAGGAACGGTCGCAGTGTTCTAGTGATCCTGAAGTGACGTTGATTTCTGCTCAGGATTGTTAATGTCTCGAAGAACATGGAGATAAACACTGCTACCTGCAGCCGTATGGCCTGTATACATGGTGTCTGCTTGGTAGTATTGCTCACTGCTAGTATATTCCTGCTTCTTAAAAAGCTTTTAGGTTGCTTCCACACCAGTCTTAAGACAAGGCTTACTCCAATGAACAGCAAAAGAACCATTTCAATAACAATATACACCTGCATGATGTAGTATAGTGCGGAGAGAATTCATGCAAACAGCTATGCCACATCCCTTACAGCCTTTTCCTCAAAGGTACTCTCAATTGTAGGTACAGCAGGCTCTTCCCAGAATGCCAGCAACATGAGTATTAGGGCAGCAATGAAGCTGCTCCAGTAGTATAGCCAGTGATGGACGATGGTGTATGCCCTCAGCGAGTGTTTGTTATTGTCACATGGTTCTTCATTGTCCTTGCCTTCTTGCATGAGGTGAATTGCATACTGTGGGAAGATAGTGAGAGTTACAGATGAATGGACATTATAGGTTTGCTGGTACTGATCACCTTTATAGCATGTTGATTTAAGCAACTGTCATCCTCCTTTGGCCAGCAAAAACAAATTCGAAAGTAATTAATTATAACTTTAGAACTAGTTTAATTTTAGTTTCAAAGTTTAATATTAATAGAGCGACTAGTACTTGGGAAGTCCCAGTTGTTGTACTACTACCAACCTTTAAAAATAAATCTACACCAGTCTGGCACAGTTCTGAAGTTGCTATTGTAAACACACTATAAGATACATCACTATACATCACTAGTTATCCACATGGGTATAGGTACCATTATACACATGTTATACACAGGTAGCTAGTATAGTGTACAAGGTATCTGTATACACATGCACATCATGCTGTATTATAATACAGGTACTATAACAGAAAGAAGCATAAACTTGTAGGGCAAAAACTAAAACTATCACACAGAAGATGGAAGAATTGCCTCACTTGTCCCACCGAAAGTGGGAAAAGTGAGGCAAATCCGTTTAATGGGATATTACCACTCTAGTTTTTACAGTGTGGCATTGGGCAATAATAAATGCAACAATAAACTGATTTGGGAATACTTATGACTAGACAACCCAAACCCGCATCATTACCTCATGTTGGTCGCCGTTAGCGGCAGCGCCATTTGCATCATTCTCGGCCGCGTTGAGATTCCGCGATGTCGCGGCTGCATGGTGAGTACTATATAGTATACAGTAAAACCTGTTTAGTCGTCACTCACGTCCATCATCAGCGTAGTCGGCCATTCAAAAATAAGCAGTAACAGATTCACTCAGCAGCTCACTAAAAGCTTGGTTTCCGGGGCCACTCGCACTCCAAGTGCGAATCCGGTTTCTGGTCCGGCGGACGAATGTTTTTGAAAGGAAGCGGGCGGGCGGGCGGGATTTTGTCATTATTAGAGAGGTTAAGGTGGCGGGTTACGAATAAATGAATATTAATGAGCAAAAATTCTTTCTGCTGTACAGGCCAACTGAGACTATCAAACGGTCTAAAACTTGCTGTGAAGCATAATAACATGCGTCCCCGCATATCCAGTGAGTCTTGGCGAAATCTGCAAAGCGTGAAGTGCACGCAGTCGCAGAATCGCTGTAACAATTTTTCTCGCAAGATAACGCGACGTGTAGCTTTAGCTAGTCTTTGAAAAGCGTTTTATTTGAAGCCATCAACATCCTCGAGGGATTGACACAGCCTTTTTTCGCTATTCTTCTCGAATCGCAAGTTATCGTCGATAAACTTGGACAGTGCGTTTAGTGGCCTGCGTGTACAAATTCATAAAAAATTCTCAAGAGTGAATTTTCAAAAAACCTTGTGTCAATCCCTCGGCAACTTCCTTGTCTACAAGCAGGTACTAGTCAGCAAACACAATTCTCTGTACAGCATCAAAAATCTTGCGAGAAAAATCTGAATTCGATCTCAGCCATTGTAATTGTATGTATTGTGAGCTCCTCCCCTTGTGTCGTGAATATTATTATTAGCACGCGGGTGGAATTCCAACGTCAGCTGCGGTTTAGACTGCGTTCTACTTCCTCCTCCAACCTACGTGGTAAATTAATACATATTCATAGAGATTCTACAATAACAACAATAACTTCAGCAATCTTAGAGAAATAATGGGCAACAGGAGGAATAAACAGAATACACATGTGTGTGATGGAAAGTTCCAGAAACGTAAAAAACCATGTAGATGGGAAGCAAGTAGTGAAGATGTCACCCAGAACAGAGAAACTGATGGCACTGAGAACAGTATAGTGAATCCTGCCGAGAGCAGTACAGAGAGTGCCACCGAGAATAGTATTGTCACTGAAAGCACAGCGGTGGATGATGCTGAGAACAGCGTAGTGGGTGCCACTGAGAGCTCAGTTGTGCGCGATGTTGAGAACACAGTACTGGATGATACCGAGAACACAGCAATGGATGATACCGAGAACACAGTAATGGATGATACCGAGAACACAGCAATGGATGATACCGAGAACACAGCAGAACAAGTACATGATGCAATGGATGTCACTGAGAACAGTAGAGCGAATGAAACTGAGAGAGTAGAAATTGACGGAGCAAGAATTGTGAACATATCTCAACTTGAGCAGTACATAAATGAATTGACTTGTCATGCTGCAAAGTGTGAAAAGAGTGCAGGAAGTGTCGTGCTTGTGGGAGAAAGGAAAGATGGTCTGGCATCCATCATAAGCACTGAGTGTTCTGGCTGTGGTCATGTGGTAAAGCTTCAAACATCGACCAAGGTAGCAGGTCCTAGTGGATACAATCGGTGGGAAGTCAACCTTGCGTCAGTATGGGGTCAAATGTGTACAGGTGGTGGGCATGCCACACTTCAAGAGTCTCTGGCATACATAGGTGTCCCTGTCATGACCAAGAAAAGCTTCACATCAACAGAGAGAACCATTGGCGAGTGGTGGCGGGATCGTTTGCAGCAGTCAATGATTGAAGCTGGAAGAGAAGAGAGAGAGATGGCTATTGAGAGAGGTGACTTTCACGAAGGTGTACCAGCTATCACTGTAGTGGTAGATGGAGGATGGAGCAAACGATCCCACCGCCACTCATACAATGCTAAATCAGGAGTAGGCATTATAGTTGGACTGGAAACTAAAAAGATACTTCATCTTTCTGTGCGCAACAAGTACTGCTCGAGTTGTGCCTCAGGATTCCAACCAGATCAACACCGCTGCTATAGGAACTGGTCTGAATCATCCTCAGAGATGGAGACATCAACGATTGTGGAAGGATTCAAAGAAGCTGAAAAAGTCCATGGAGTCCGTTACATGCGTTTTGTTGGTGATGGTGCAGCAGTGTATACCCTACTCTCCTACTAGAGGTACCAGTATGGGGAAGGTATATAAAGAAGCTAGAGTGCGCAAATCATGCGTGTAAGTGCTATAGATCCAGCTTAGAAAAGTTGGTTCAAGATAACCCTCAATACAAGGGCAAAGGTGGGTTGACCAGTCAAATGAGAAAGAAGCTGACTAGTGCAGCAAGATGTGCCATCAAAATGCGCAGCAAGGAAGCAGACAAGAAGAAGGCGATAAAGTTGTTGGAGCATGATTTGAAGAATGGTCCTTATCACTGCTACGGAATCCACGACAAGTGCAGCACTGACTTCTGCACACACGCCCAACACAATCAGCTTTCAGCTACCTCTGAGAGAAGCAGCGATGATGACTTCATAGATGATTCAGAATTTGATGATGTTCAAGGTAACAAATCACATGTGTAGATACATTGTGTGGGATTGTAAGCTCTCTTCATTTTACAGATGCAGCAGCTGAGCAGGAACAGATGTGGATGGACACAGTGGATGATTCAACTGAAGAGGAGGCACATCAAGGTGGAGCAAGTCCTACTCATGTAGACCCGAAGTTGCTTCTTGATATTCAAGTGATCATCAGTCGTCTTGTGGCTAAGGCAGGTCAACTGATTGGCAATTTTACTACAAATTTGGCGGAAAACTGGATGGGAGTGAGGTGCAAGTTTGATGGGGGTAAAGTTGTCAATCGGTCCCAAAGTGGCTCATGGGAATTTCGGTGCATGGGTGCAGGTCTCAGAGCAAATCTTGGAGCTAATTGGGGACCAATAGTGTGGAAGGACACCACAAGATCTGCTCCCAATTCAGTGCTGTTAGATGTGACAAATAGGATGGCTACAACAAGAGAGAAGGACAGGAAGAGAAAGAGTGATGAAAAGTACAAGGAAAGTCGAAGAAAGAGGAAATACGAACGCAGAGAAGACACAGCAAAGGCACGTAAGTCTTACAGTAGGCACGATGGGGGAATGGAGCCTGAAGACGTATGTGAAGATGTTTCACCTGACCATTTGCAAGAGCTGGTGCAAACATTTTATCGAACCAATGTGGTTGTCACGAAGGATGAGGCATGTGAAATAGAGCGGTCAACAAAGAGCCAGAGTGATTCAGCGATGTGGATGGAGGAAAGAAAGAAGCGCGTCACTGCATCAAAAGTTGGAGGAATAGCAAAGATGAGACCTGGAACAAAAAGAGCAAAGAAAGTTGAAGACATGTTATACACAAGGTTCTCAGGCAGTGCAGCTACAAGGTATGGTGTGTTGATGGAGGAGGAGACAAGGAAGCAGTATGTAACTTACCAGCAACAGCATGGGCATCCAGGGCTACAGACAGAACAGGCAGGTCTTTGCATAAGTTGTAGTAATCCTTGGCTAGCTGCATCACCTGATGGTATTGTCCATGACCCAAACTCGCAACCTGCAACAGGTCTACTTGAGATCAAGAATCCCTATTCGGCCAGAAATGACACAATACAAGAATTCGCCACCAAAACTTCTTCTTGCCTGAGTATAAAACAAAACACACTTTATCTCAAGCACGGACATGACTATTATTTCCAGATACAATGCCAGTTATACTGTGCAGACAAGGCTTGGTGTGACTTTGTTGTCAGGACTAATAAAGAGATTCACATCGAACGAATTCATCAAGACAGAGAGTGGTGGACACTACAGCTAGCTAAATGCAAGAAGTTCTACTTTAGCGCTCTACTTCCTGAGCTAGCTTGCCCAAGATATAGAAAAGGTGGAATAAGAGAACCGACTAGCTAACAATCAATGAATCACATGCCACATTTCACTCGGAACAGAATTATTATGCTATAATTTATATTCAACAGAAGACAAGTAAAGTCTTACCTATTCTGAAGATGATGGTTAGCTATGACCGAAGGGCCAGCTATATTCCGCTGATCATCATCGCCAGAGCCTAGCTCACCGAGTAGTCATTGTACGTACGTGTAGCGCGTCAGCCCTCAGAGATAAGCTCACTGTATGGTCTGGATCATCGAGGAACGGCGCTCCGCTAGAGCAGTCTGTCGACAGAACTCCATTCAGGCCGATTCAGGCGCTTTCTTGCAGAAAGGAAGGAAGTTGATGACGTAGCTGCTTGGCGCGCGCGTAAGGCGGCGCGTTACCAATTAAATTTTTATTGTATTCATCGTGGTAATAAATTAATAAGTAAACGCGTGGGCGAAAGGTAACCCGCCACCTTAAGGTGGCGGGTACCCTTTCGCCCACGCAACATGAATATTGTTATTTTATGTAAACTTGTGGTGATAATAATTATAATCATAGCAAAATGTAGCACGTGAGCTTGTACAATAATACAACTGTAGTTCACTCGCCGACTCGCTACTGGTGAACAGTTTCTGCGTCAAAGTTTGCGAACAGCTCTATTCAGCGGACCGTCTGACCAGGTTTTTTCGGTTGTACGATGTCTTGGGCAGTCACAAGGGGTAAAAACATTGTCGGGGGAGTTGCCGTTCGAGATTTATGGCTCGAAGAAGGCGAACGCTCGCCCTGGCTAGCTGACATATCGACTCGTTTCTCTGCGCCAACTTACCAGGACACCTGCAGACTCTCTATGTGACTCCGCTATATGTAGAAGAGTTGGCTAGTGGTATTTGTTCGCGTTTCTCTTACGAGCCTGGGACAAAAGTTGACGTGGAAACTCGAAAAATTCATGATGTGCGTGCTGGTTGCTGCCGACAAGCTAATTTGCATTTAAGCCTAGTTTTAAAGCTGCTGCAGAAGAGCAATCTTTGGCGTCTCGATTACTAGTTCTTATAGCGTTGTAGCGTGTTTCATCTTAACACAGCGATTATATATACACTAGCATACAAACTTATGAATAATTAATGAGCAAAGGGTACCCGCCACCTTAAGATCCACGTTACGGTGAACGTTGAATTATTGTGACGTCACGTTTATGACCACGCCCCTTATTTATTGTCTTTTTCACCAGAGGAGGTTGGCCACGCGTCATCGATCATCATTTCTACGTATGCAATGCGTAGGCCGAGTTCATGAATAACTTAAATTAATAGACTTTTTGGAACCTTTTGGAACCTCATGAATTTATTCATATTATATGAATTTGCTGATTTGCTACTAGTTGGAGGCGCAGGACAGAGCGAAACTGTTTGCAAGCGTTCAAGAAGTTGTTAACCTACCAAAAGAAGGTCGTATTTCAGGAGGCTTGGCTCGGCTTGGCCGTTTTGGTTGCCACACTGTGAAACATTGGGAAGAAGCAGAAGATGGTCTACGGTGACCATGAGCGCCGAAGGAACGCTGTGAGCATTTGAAACAGCATTGGAGCTTGCCAACATTATTGTAGGACCGCTTATAACAGTCGTACAGCATACTGAGCACAGCCTACCGCCAGTCAAGGCTACAGCATTCAATCACTGCTAGCAGCAGTTCTACATCACTCGTGGACAGCCTCGTGTACATTTGGTCTCCATTCGCACAGCACTGACTGTAGCTGGACTGCCAGCAGCTCTGCTGCAGCATCGGTGGGCGGGGCTCTTTGCTATTTCAATGTCATGTGATCGTGCGTGTAAGTATGACGCGTGGCCAACCTCCTCTGCTTTTTCACGGTGAATTTCAACGTTTTTCACGACAAAACAACGTAAGTGCAACCCAGCGCTATATAGCGTGGGGTAGCTCGTGCAATCCGTGTTTAGAACAGACGCCTGACATTTCTTTAAGTAATTCTTGATGTGTAGAGGGTTTATAAGCAAGCTATGACTGTGTGACACTGACAGGTCGACCATACTGGCTAGCGCTCGGTACAGCTGCATACCGTCTCTGCCGCCAACTCTGACTATGCCAGGATTCCGCTGGAGGGTGAAGCTAGACATAGCTTTATGTCTCGAAGTATTCAAAACGCGTCCTCAAAAAAACTGCTGATTGGGAGAAGGTGGCAACCAGTCTCGGCGCCGAGCTGAGGCGCCTGCAGGCTGCAGCACTTCCAAAAGCCAGGGGGTGCAGCTACGTTTATTTTACCTCCTTGCTCTCTCCATAGTCCATGCAGCGACACTCAGCAGCCAGCGCAGCAGTTGTTCCCTAGCCTGCGCGACAAGCAGCGACCGTGATTTTATTTTACCGCCCATTTTCACCGTTAACGCGTGACGTCACATTTAAAATTTTTTAACGTTTAGCGTTCACCGTAACGTGGATCTTAACCTCTCTATTATTATAAAAATTGCTACTTACTGTGGATTGCGTTTACAGACTGGTACACCGTTTTATTACTACTTGCAAGAAACCGTCACCTTGCATGAAGTCACTGGTATTTATTCACACAGTGGAGCATGATCAAAGACTTAATAGTGTTTTAACTCTTTAGTGACTGAATTATTTTGACGAAAATTCGGCTTGTTCTAAACTGACAGTTTGTCTTGCGATTTCTACAACATGCAGTACGCTAGCTGATCCAAACTAGCACTGTTTTTTCCTGGCATGTCAAAGTTTACGACCATGTACTAAACTCTGAGTTGGCCACTCCCAATTCGGAACTGAAGCCGCTTAAGTGCTGCGACCTCGTCATTTTTCAGCCAACTTTGGTCTTCGTTTAGCCCTGGTGACTGATACAAAAACCTGGTGGTGTCCAGGTGAGCAAACAGCATAGTTTAGACCATATTCTATGCCCAAGTATGCATTTCCAGGCATCCTGAAGCCCCAAAAATGCCGAAAGCGGCGAGGGGCTCCGCCCCTTCGAACCCCGGGTTAAAGGGGGGACACCCCCCTTTAAAAATCCCCCCGTTCTATATATTTCAGTGGGGAGGGCGCGGCGAAAAACAGTGGTTTTTTTCAGGTAAAGTTAGCTTTTGCAATTAAACTTTATTTGACCTTTCTAGAGCACTTTTCACACTATTTATGACGTCTACAGTAGGTGGAGTCAATTATGACGGCTAAATCCGCTATAGGCCCTAAAGGGTTAACACATTAGTGTTCCACAATTTACTGTCTATACGCTCTATGGTTTACGCTTTACCCTTGCAAGAAGTAATAAAATCACTGTATAACAGTAGTTTGCGCAGTAAAAATGACCAGGTCGAATGGATCGCGGACTACCGATACCGAACAGAAACCCGATTTGCACTTGGAGTGACCACTGAAAAGAACGTTGTACATGTATTGTATGGTTTGTTACTATAAAAAAAGCCGGGATGGGACGGGACACAGACGGAATGCTCATGCTCATGCTGCTGGTTTGGTAAAAATATTAGCATCATTTATGACTACTGACAGAAGAATCTCTCACTGTAGTTAAATACACTGCAATAACGGTTGTATTTATAACAAGTCATTAAATTTTGTTGCATGGAATTTTTATAACATAATTGAAGGATCCTAGCTCAGCTCAGTTAGTTTTGCCTCCACATGATTGCGCACAGCCATAACACATTCATGTATTCCATGTAAAAGCACAATAATAAAATTTAATGCTACATGGCTGATTTATTTTCCTCACTACAAATCTCTAGTAACAAATGACCCGTTAAAGCAGCAATACTATTTTCGCAGTGTAAGGATACCGGCCCGTGTATTATAAAGTTGATTTTGTATTTTGTATGCTAACATGCAACTCCTTAAATCAGAACATACCTCTCTAGCTAGTCAGGACACTATTTGTGGGGCCCAGCTGGCATCCAGATTAGAAGGGTTCCACTGTAGTATTATTTCTGTTTCGCGTATTCTAGGAATTTGCGCATTCTATAGAATGCGTTGTGCTTTCTAGAAATGGCGAGTATTAGGGAGGCACGGTAGTACCTCCCTATGTAGGGTTAAACGGAAAAGCAAGATGGCTGCTACATACAATGTATTAGCGTTCAAACGCCGATATTTCGCCTGGTGATGAATTTTATACGTCCAAAGACACTTAAATCTGCTCTCTGGCGTTGTCCCATCTTACAGTAGCAAGGAGATGGCTCGAAATTGTTAGTAAAGTGACGAACCTGGAAACGGTGAAAATCGAATTTCGTCATCTTCGTTTTCTTTCTTTCTTTCTTCCTTCCTTCCTTCCTTCCTTCCTTCCTTCCTTCCTTCCTTCCTTCCTTCCTTCCTTCCTTCCTTCCTTCCTTCCTTCCTTCCTTCCTTCCTTCCTTCCTTCCTTCCTTCCTTCCTTCCTTCCTTCCTTCCTTCCTTCCTTCCTTCCTTCCTTCCTTCCTTCCTTCCTTCCTTCCTTCCTTCCTTCCTTCCTTCCTTCCTTCCTTCCTTCCTTCCTTCCTTCCTTCCTTCCTTCCTTCCTTCCTTCCTTCCTTCCTTCCTTCCTTCCTTCCTTCCTTCCTTCCTTCCTTCCTTCCTTCCTTCCTTCCTTCCTTCCTTCCTTCCTTCCTTCCTTCCTTCCTTCCTTCCTTCCTTCCTTCCTTCCTTCCTTCCTTCCTTCCTTCCTTCCTTCCTTCCTTCCTTCCTTCCTTCCTTCCTTCCTTCCTTCCTTCCTTCCTTCCTTCCTTCCTTCCTTCCTTCCTTCCTTCCTTCCTTCCTTCCTTCCTTCCTTCCTTCCTTCCACTCGCCTAGCACCTTTACGTGAGCAGTGCCGGGACCAAAACACCCACGAACAGTCGTGAAATTGTCCTGGCATGTGCCTTTTGAACTTAGCTTTTAGCGAAACGGCGATATAAATTCCGCGATTACTCGATCGTGATCCGTTGTCAGCTAAGTGTTAGACGCCATTAATGTGATTGCGCAATACGCACGTGACTAGGCAGTGGTTAGCGCACGTGACCAAGCACTAGCTTGAGTATCTCCGCGCCGTATGGTTCACGGAGAACACATATCTGTATGGAGTCTTCGAAGAACGGCAAGCTATAGGATTACCATTCCATTCCATAGGATTACCAATTCAATGCACGTCAGGTGTCAGTCAACAGCAACTAGCTGAACTAGCTATAGTCAGGCCACAGCAGCCACTGATGTAGTCTGTTAGCAAGTCAATCGTGTTACCATTCCATGCTTGCTCCTTGTTGGTTCACATTGTGGACCAGTAGCAGATTTCTTTATCCCTACATCCTTTTGATTTCGTTAGAAATCTTTTTATTTTCTTGTAGTCTCTAGAGTCTAGACATGTCTTTACTGCAGTAAGTCAGTTGTACGTAGTACTCGCTGCTTGTACATGCGCAGTACAGAGGGACGTGGGGCTTGTGGTTTTCCCCATATTGCCATGTAGCCAATAGCTTGGGTCGTTGTTGCTAGCTGTGCTACAAGTACAATCAGCATTCACACGTTACTTTGAGCCTGCATTTTCAGAAAGCACTGTTTTTCTTATCAAAAATGCAGGCTCAAAAGTAGCGTGTGGTTGCTGATTGTACTTGCAACGGATGCTATGGTTGGATATCTTTCCTTTGATGCTAGTTTTGTGCTGATGATGCCGCGTTTATGGTCATAGTTCTCTGTAGTACGGTTAATATTTTGAGCCTTTTCAGCCAGATGGCAAACAGCAAGCATTTCGGCTGAAATGTATTTTATGCAGTGTTTAGACTTAGTACTATCAGAAAATACTGGTAGGGATCTGTCTGTTCAATGTCACAAAAAGTAAAGCCCAAATATGTTGGAATCACGAGTCATTGCTAGTCCTGAAACTCTTATTTGGGGAGGTAAGCCTGCCAATCTGAGCTTTTGCAAGAACTGCCGAGACGGTACCAGTAGCGGTTCTAGGGGGGGGGGGCCTGAGGGGGCCATGGCCCCCCATAAATTGCCCTCTTTAAAATTTTTGCTTGCCTCCTCCAACCAAAACATTTATGAACGTATGTACCTTGCTTGGTACAGCTGTCTTGCCTTACACAGCTGTTTCGCGGTCTGTCTTGCTTTCCAACTGGCTACCGCGAACGCACTATTATTGCCCATACGCAGTTTAAAATGACGTATTCTAATGAATATTAATTAGCTGTTTCCAAAAATCGAGTGCGCGCTAGCGCGCACATTTACTGGGGTACGGGCTCAAATGCGGACCGGACCGCGCGGACCAGCTCACGTGATCATTGGCCGTTCGACAGCCTGCTGAGCTGAGCTAGCCGGTCGTATTGCAGAGCGGACGACACGTCACTTGATGGCAGTTCGTGATCTGCTGTTTGCATGCTTCCATAGTTCTGCTGCTTGCATACTTAGTTCCTCTGCTTTCATTCTTCCATGGTTCTGCTGCTTGCATGCTACCACGCATTGTTCTGCTGCTTGCATGGTTCCATAGTTCTGCTGCTTGCATGCTTCCATGATACTGTTTTGATGCTTCCATAGATCTACTGCATGCATACATGCTGTCGTAATTATGCATCTGCTAATTGCATGCTAGCATACATGCTACTGCACCGAGGCATCTGCATCTTCGGTGCTTTATTTCTTTATTACTACTTCCACTGACTTTACTGTTTAAATTTCTTTGGTTATCTGTCTATGTTCCTTTTGTGTGTCCTGTTTTCACTGGTTGGCCTTTGTATTAGCTGGTCACACCTGCTTTTGACAAAGATTAAAAAAAAGAAAAAAATGCCAAACTGAGCTAATGATACAAGTAAGCATAAGTCAAATAAGTCACACAGGAGTGCAGACACATAATTCAGCAGATCTCAACATCTGTTCCCCAAGTGTAGTTTTTCTTCATTCTGTCAACATGTTTCACTACAGTAGATTGGTGGCACAATGGAACGAAAGGTCTGGGGTTCTTCTCAATAACATCCACGATCAATGAATGCTCTTACAGATTGGTGATTTTCTTCTGTTCATACATGCACCAAGATGAAATAGAAACTTCAAAACAGGCAGTTGCCATCACCAACTAGGCACCAAAGGTGCTGATGCCTCGGTGGAGCACACAGGGACAACCGACAGTAAACCAAAGGTGCAGATGCGTCGGTGGAATGCAACAATTTCACATACACAGCAACAAACTGCAGGTGTTGTACCTTTCTGTACAGCAATCACAATGCAGTATAATAGTTATGCAATCAGAAGCCAATCAGTGCTGACCACTAATTCAACTGGGCGTGTCTATATTGTTCAGGGCACAGCACGTACAACGAGCGAGATAGCTTGCTTACACAATTTCTATAGACTTATGATGTAACCTATCAGCTTCTAGGCAGTCAGCTGTGGATAGTTTTGTCTACGGAGAACTCCAGATCACCAGCAACGGCCATCGATCGCGAGGTAAGCAAAGCTATACGCCATAACTCTAGAACGCAGCTTCATATACAAGTCTGCCGTGCTGTTCTGAAGTAAATGCGAACTCACTAGCTGTAAGGCAGCCAGCAATAGACAATTTTGTCGTTACATCAGCAACTAGATCGCCAGCCGGCGATCGCGAGGTAAACAATCACGCTATAACTCACGAACAGAGCCTTATAACCAAAATCCTTACAATTCATTTTGAAGCAAATATCGACTTTAGCTTGTGTTGCACGTTTCAGCACTTAGTTTTCAGCAAGCGACGAGAAATCCTGCCGACAGACAGACAGATACATACATACACAAACGAACTACTGTATGCCTCGTGGCTCCGCCCACCGAGGCATAATAATAGCATGCCTGCAACGTGAATAGTCATGCAGAAAGTTGTCCACTGCACATGAGTGTGAGTGTGGACTGCAACAGATAGTGAGCTCAGTGTAGCTGCTGCACTGTTAAGACCAGAGATGATCTTTGGCATGATCTCAGTACTGTTGCTTTGTGCTGCAACACTGTTACTTAGTGTTGCTATACTGCTGCCTTGTGTTGCAACAGCACTGCTACAGTACCTGGCTTGTTGAATATCTAACTTCAGAAGCTAGCTGACATCAATGATTGCTAATAATTAGTGCATGCATGTACACTTATTGAAACTGTGATGTCATCATGATCCTCAGCATGCATTAGCTTGAAAATTGCAGCACGGCTAGGCGCGCTATGCGCAAACTTTGCCGCGCGCCGCTGGCCAATGATCACGTGAGCTGGTCCGCGCAGTCCGGTCCGGTCCGCATTTGAGCCCGTACCATTTACGGTATTTACTGGCCCCCCAAACATTTCTCTCTAGAACCGCCACTGGACGGTACTAAGCACGCGCAAACAGAGCGCTGACTGCTAACTATCGCGAAGAGTAGGCTTGAGCCGATAATGCCTTTAAATGTGCCTATTATGCTTTTTGGCAATGCTTCAATTTTCCCCCTATTATGCTTCAAGTTTTTCCTATTATGCTACGTAATGCCATGTGTCTAAATAAATTGATTGATTATAATAACCCAGTTCAGACGCTGTGGGCGCTTTCAATCGATACCGAAGTGCTAGAGGTCCCACTACTAGTGCCTATTCCTTCATTCACCGAAACTGCCATTTCACCGTCGGCCAAGTAGCCAAGTTCGTCGTCATCGCTAATGTCTGCAGACGAGTGCAGAGTCTACTAGATCTACACTCGTGCTCAAGCTTGCCGCCGTTTTAGCATACGCCTACCACCACGCCCATTGCATGACGTCATTTACGAGAAATTGTACCTATTATGCTCGATGCTTTATCATGCCGAAAATGCCAAAAATTATGCTAGCATTATTGGCTCAAGCCTAGCGAAGAGTCGAGAATGCACCATTATTTAACCCAAAGGTCAAAGGTTACGAAAGTTGCCGATTTCAGCTAGCGATTGCAGAGCAACGAGCAACGATTTCAGAGATTTGAATATGCAGCTGTTTGTTACGTATATAGTGTTGTTTGTAACTGCAGTAAAGGCTACATTCTCTGACTTTTATTTTTTGCATTGCGGACCCTACCATACATGGCTTCTCTGTATTACGCAATCATTATCATGTGAGTCTGAGAGCATATGCTCTAATTCTAATTCCATTGCTATTAGCAAGCTGCTTCTGTTGGAAGCAATCTTGCAAAGCCACTGCACCACAGTAAACACAGCTCGAGCTTGCTTGTGATAATGCACAAGAATTAGAGCATGTGCTATCAGACTCATGTGATAATGATTGCGTAATACAGAGAAGCCATGTATGGCTAAGGTTAACCACACTGTATCAACCGTGCTAACCACACTATCAAGCATGAACCATTGACTATGACAACCAACTTGCAAACGGGTAGGTATAAAACGGGAATGACTCAATTCACCCGGTTTGAAACGGTTGCCATGGCAATCACGTGATAACTATGGACGAATACTGTCAACTAAACCCAAAACCCTAAAAACCTTGTGCTAACAGCGCAGAGTCGGGAGGGTCGTCCTAAACCTAAACTTCGGCCCTTGGAAACCCTAAGGATCGTCGGGAGGGGCGTCCTAAACAGGGCCTTCGGCCCTAACTAAAGATCGTCGGGAGGGGCGTCCTAAACAGGGCCTTCGGCCCTAGCTAAGGATCGTAGAAGGTCGTTCTAAACTAAGGATCGTCGAGAGTGTTACTACTAGCTAAAAAACTTAAGTTTTTCGTGAAAAAAAAACAAAGAAAAACAATGGACACTGTGAGAATCGAACCGGGAACGTCTGCACCACAAACCACTGCACTAAACCTCTGAGCCACCGGAACCAGCTGACCAACCGTTGCTACTAACAAGGCTTTATAGTGATTCAGTACGCGCGCGCATGTAGATGAAATAAGCCCCCGAAGGGGGCTTGTGCACGTGACGTATCCGTGACGTAGTCGTTTCAAACCGGGTGAAATGAGTCATAACCGGTATAAAACGCGGAACGTGGAATGGAATATGGAATGGAACGTCAAACAGTAAAGAAAACAGTCAAATTACGACTTGAAAAGAAAAAAGACACTTGCTTTGACTTGTACTGCTGCACGCAAAGAGTGGAGAGCGGTAGTGGAGTGTGAGACGCGTTGATAGCTGGTGACAGACTAGTCTAGTGCAACTGCAAGCAGCTCAGCCTGAGATTTCTGCTTGAGCGTAACTCGTAAGAAATGAATCAGAGGTTAAACTCACTAACTATACAGGCAGAGTTTAGTCTAACAGCGCACGCTGATCTTTACTCTGGAACTAAGTTAACGTTCTAACAACAGCCTTGCTGTAAATACACCGTACACACCCACAGCCACACCCCCTTGTTGCACAGGCGTATATGCTGCCTGGATACAAACAACGGTTATAAGTCATGTTATGGTGATCTAAGCTAAGGGTAGAGTTTCTCTCCGTCACAGAGAGAGCTAGTGATTCCTATGAACTCGATTCAGTAGTCTGCACACGCTGAGCCTGAGCGAGTGGCACGTGACCTACAGCTAGTCTTTGAGGGCTACACTGCAGTGCACAGATCAGACTACGTTGGGCAATTCTACCTACAGATGTAGAAGTAAGCTCTAGGCTATGATTCAAGCTGAAAAAGTCAAATCAAGTGTCTTTTCAGGGACGTAACTAGGATTGAAGAAGCGGAGGGGCAAGCCACAGGAAAGTTGAATATGCGCGCGAAGCGCGCGCCGCCAAACGCAAAATCTAATTAATATTCATGAGATGACGTCATTTTGACACTTTGATTCGCTAAAAGTCCATAACAAAGATGGCGCGAAACGTACGCTGTACTGCTGACTGCTGAGTGTGTACTAGACTCACTCTCTAGGTCAGGAGGACTTCTAGAAGCTAAGTTCTGTTATTAATATGCTTCCGGTTCTTCAAAAGCGGGGGGGCAACTGCCCCCCCTGCCCTACCGTAGTTACGCCACTGCTTTTTATCGCTTTGCGTTCCATTCCATATATATATATATATATATATATATATATATATATATATATATATTTTTTTTTATAGAAATAACACACATTTAGCAAATCGTGCTAGTAGTGGTAGGTATAATTAATTAAGTTAACTAAATAAAGGTAAAATAAGTTTTTTAAATAACTTAAGGTCAGTACACAGTTTAGCTTCTGTAGGTAGGTTATTCCATAATTTAATAGAACGAAACATGAAAGAGTTGGCAGACTGATAAGTACGAGAGAAAGGAATAAAGAAATTATGAGGATTAGAAGAACGGAGAGCAGAGAATGAAAAATGAGATGGTATAAGGGAAGCAGGAAAATAACTAAGTTTGTGTACGATTTTAAAGAAAGTGCACAAAGACAGATATAGACGACGATTTTCCAAAGTAGGTAAATTATAATGCTCAAGTAAGTCATGGTAGTTAGCTTGCCAGTTATTAGAACAAATGCGAAGTGCAAATTTCTGCACATTTTCTAAAGCCTGTGTGTCCTTAGAGAGATATGGATGCCACACCTCAACACCATATTCCAAGAGTGGTCTAACTTGGGATAGATAAAGTTTGACCATTGTGGATTCTGTTGCATTGCTTGAGAATTGTCTATAAAGGATACCTAACATCTTCTTAGCTTTACTGCAAATGTATTGGATGTGAGTACTCCAGCCCAGATCTGAAGATATCAATAAACCCAAATACTTGAAAGAGTTGACAATTTGTAAAGGTTGTCCATTTAGAACCATAGGTATGCAAACAGTAGGCTTCTTTTTACGAGACAATAACATTTGCTTGCACTTTGAACCATTAAAAGTCAAAGCATTAAGAGAGGACCAGGATTGAATGTGACTGACATCATTTTGAAGGCAGGAAAAGTCATCAGTTGCATTTATAGACTTGTGAAGAAGTATATCATCAGCATACATAACAAGCTTAAGTTTACTATCATTGGAAAGTTGAATTTGAGATATGCTATCAATGTATATAAGAAATAGAAGAGGACCCAGGACAGAGCCTTGTGGCACCCCTGAAACAACAGTAATTGACTCAGAAGAAACACCATTTATCACAACACGTTGTTGACGTTTAGTCAGATAACTATCAAGCCATGAAAGAATGAAGGGGGAAAGATGTAACAGTTCTAGTTTAGCCATAAGCGAGGCATGAGGAATACTGTCAAAGGCCTTCTTAAAATCGAAAAAAAATGCAACAGATTTCCTGGTTGTGGTCAAGTAGAGACAACCATTCATGAGTAAGTGACAAAACAGCTGTAATGGTAGACATACCTTTACGAAACCCCCACTGAGAATCAGAAAGGGGTTGGCTGTCAGCTAGGTGATCAGAAACAATAGAGTAAACATGTTTCTCAAGCAGCTTACTAATAATTGGAAGAAGTGATATAGGTCGATATCCAGAGGGGCTGGCCTTGTCAGTTTGTGACTTTAAGATTGGAACGATATTAGCTCTTTTCCATGCTTCCGGAAAGTGACCCATTGATATGGAAGTATTAAATAAAACACAGAGTGAAGGAGCAATGCTTAAGGCAGTGGATTTGAGCATATGTGCAGAGATACCATCAGGGCCACTAGCTTTGGAGACATCAAGACCTCTGATTAGAGACAAAACCTCCTCAATGCTACATAGCAAGCAGTCTGGACAAGCAATAGAAAAATCACAATAACTTTCAGCGTGATTTTGTAGAGGAGCAACAGAATAGTTCCAGCACAATGAGAAGAAAGAATTCAACATGTCAGCCTTTTCTTTGGGGGTGACGGCCTCAAGATTGTCGTAAGATAAAGAAGGAATTTGTGATTTCTCTTTATTAATCATTTTTATGGTTTTCCAAAACTGCTTACTATTTGTAGGTGCCAAGGAATTGAAAAAATCCTTTTTGGCTACTCGGAGTAAGCCAACAATCTGGTTTCGTAAAGATTTGTATAGTGCAAAATGAATCGGATCATTGGACTTCTTAGCTTTAAAAAAATGAAAGTTGCGTTCTTTAATGAGGCCAACAATGTCTCCTGTAATCCAAGGCAGGCTTTTCTGTAATTTGGTCCGCCGTTCCATTCCATTCCACGTTCCGCGTTTTATACCTACCCCTTGCAAACTGCAGTATGACAACCAACTTGCAAACTGCATTATAGCATAACAATCATTTTTGCTACAAGTTTAAAATAAAGAAAAGCCATCAGCAACAAGAAACTAAACCAATGGTGGAACAGAGACGGCTCAGTACGTGGATGATATTTGAACTAAAAAAGTAAAAAGGACACAAACAAGAAAATTGAAAAGATTTCTATCGAAATCAAAAGGATGTAGGGTTGTGAAATCTACCACTGGTTCACAATGTAAACTAACAAGGAACAAGCATGGAATGGTAACACAATTGATTTGCTAACAGACCATAGATCCCTACATCAGTGGCTGTACACAAGCTGAATGCACATCAGGTGTCAGCAGTCAACAAGTAGGTCAACCACAGCAGCCACTGATGTAGGGATCTATGGTCTGTTAGCAAATCAATTGTGTTACCATTCCATGCTTGTTCCTTGTTAGTTTACATTGTGAACCAGTGGTAGATTTCACAACCCTACATCCTTTTGATTTCGATAGAAATCTTTTTAATTTTCTTTAAGGATGGAGTTGAGCGTAGTAGGTACGACATCTTACCAAAAGACCAGCAGGAGCGGAGTAAGGTGATGGCCATTTGAGAGTCCTGCAGGGAAGAAAGGAGAGGGACCAGAGCAAGGGCTTGTTCACCTTTATCAATGATGTACTGATTGCAATACTCGGGTGGACCAATCGGAGCTCCAAGTAAAGAGAACCCATTGTGCGTGATGGGGATGTCGGGACGAAGGGTTATAGAAGATTCAGTGGGGCAGTATAGAAGGCACTTTGATCGATTCAAGGAAAGACCGTAGCTAGGGCCAACTGACTCAATGATATCGAGAGCACGCGTAAGGTCATCAAGGGTGCCACACAGAGTGCCATCATCCAGGTACCAAGCATTAAGAACTAACTCAGGAACTTCAGCCTTGACTTGCTGTATCAAAGGATGTAAAGCCATTGCAAACCCTAAGGGGCCAAGAGGGTCTCCTTGCTGCACGCCACACTTTCTAAGGATGATATGATCGCCAAAATGAAGGAAAGGGGAAGAGCGATAGCAGAGTTCAAGCCAGCTAGATACGGATGGGAGGTGAGACCTGACTGACGCAAACATGTGATTACGACTAATAGTGTTAAAAGCATTTGAAAAATCAAGCTGGAGGACACATTTGTTGCTGTTTGGTAATGAATCACATTGAAGGACTGACCTTACTGCGTGAACAATGGCCTCAGCCCTACCTCAGCCCCATTAGGGGTACCAACACCTAGCTGATGAGGAGACAGATGGTTAGCAGCTAATTGATGAAAAGACTGAGCTAGGCATTTAGAAACCAGGCGGCGCAAGACCTCACCAACGACAATCGGACGAAGACCACCACCTTTCTTTCTTGTACCTAATAGAAGAGCACCACAGAGGTGTGGGACAATCTCTGCTGGAACCTTGCCTTGAGATAGAAGATTAACGAAATCACACAGAGAGTTAAGCAAGTTGGATCTTATAGTGGGAGAGGGGCAGGTAATACCTTCTTTCAGATGAGATGCTCGGAGACCCGATGGACCAGGGCTGGTGCCATTAGGAAATGATTTGATGCATTCTGAGACGAGAGAAGGAGGGACAACGTAATCAGAAGCAGGAGGGGTAGAGGAAAGGTCAGGAGAAAGGGAGTCAGTATCGGGATCTGGATGCTTTGATTGCATCTCCTGATGAGATTGTTCTGAGACAGCTACGAGACCGTCAGAGGCAAGCATTTTAGCTGCCTTACTATACTGACCATCCTCCATGGCTTGTTATTATTATTCTTATTATCATTAATGGCGTCTAACACATAGCTGACAATGGATCACGATCGAGAAATCGCCGCTGAATTCATATCGCCGTTTCGCTAAAAACTAAGTTCAAAGGCACCTGCCAGGAGAATTTAACGACTGTTCGTGGGTGTTTTGATCTCTGAACTGCTCGCGTAAAGGCGCTAGGCGCGCTGAAAAAAAGAAAGAAGAAAGAAAGAAGAAAACGAAGATGACGAAACTCGATTTTCACCGTTTCCAGGTTTGTCACTTTAGTAACAATTGCGAGCAATCTCCTTGCTACTGTAAGATGGGGCAACGCCAGAGAGCAGATATATGTGTCTTTGGACGTATAAAAGTCATCACCAGGCGAAATATCAGCGCTTGAACGCTAATACATTGCATGTAGCCGCCATCTTGTTTTCCCGTTCAACCCTAGATAAGGAGGCACTACCGTGCCTCCCTAATATTTTGTCACAAGCAGAAATTAAAAGTTCAATTCAATGCACGTCAGGTGTCAGTCAACAGCAACTAGCTGAACTAGCTATAGTCAGGCCACAGCAGCCACTGATGTGGTCTGTTAGCAAGTCAATCGTGTTACCATTCCATGCTTGCTCCTTGTTGGTTTACATTGTGAACCAGTAGCAGATTTCTTTATCCCTACATCCTTTTGATTTCGTTAGAAATCTTTTTATTTTCTTGTAGTCTCTAGAGTCTAGACTTGTCTTTACTGCAGTAAGTCAGTTGTACGTATAGTACTCGCTGCTTGTACATGCGCAGTACAGAGGGGTGGGGCTTGTGGTATTCCCCATATGGCTATGTAGCCAATAGCTTGGGTCGTTGTTGCTAGCTGTGCTAGCTGCTTCCTACACAGACTATATCGTCATCAGGTACCGCGATCATGAGCCTAACCGAGAAACAGCAGTGGGAGCTGGTGAGTGAGAGAGAGTGTGTGTTAGTAATGACTAGTCGTCTGTAGTCTACAATCAGTGTTAGTTTAGGTAGCTCATACACACTAGCATCATAAAGCCTGTATTACTGACTAGGCAGCAGAACTACTGTGTATTATAGTGCAGGACCACAGTAGTGTGTGGAGAGGGTACTGGTGTGCGAGAGTGTTGATCACCTGTCATAGTCTGGCAGCCCCGCCCCTTCGCATTATTGTGGAAAGGTCTGGCGTCAGCAGTATCAAACCGTTGTACCAGTTGCAGGAATTTCTGTGATCTAATCAGATTGCAAAAACGCAGGCCAGAATCAATTAATTGTGAATATTCATAAGCTACGAACGTTCGCCTAGAAATCACGCAGTATTGGCTGTAGTAGACGCGCTGTACACCTGTTTTGACCATACTAATGTCATGAACGAGCTAGCTCTGGCTGAGCTGGCTTGTACGCTCGCCTTTGTAACTTACGCTGTAAACACGGTACAGAAAGTGTCTATGCTTTTGCCTGTTCTCCATTGGTGCTTGAATTAGATGTCATAGTTTAATTTTTAAACTGCCCGAAGGTTGCTTCTTCTGCCAATTTTGTGAGCTAGATCGATAAAGCAAAAAGCACACTGACTGCCGCCATTTTGTTACTAATTGTCAAGTTAAAATTTGGCGTGCTTTGAATTCCACTGGTACAACTTTTTGATACTGCTGAGATCTACATAGTTAGTACACGACTACTCTGCAACAGCGTGTCCATAGACAGCTCCAGTTAAATTGAGACTGAGTGAGGACGTTGATATGAATAGGAGGTTGGGTGACACACCCACAATACTGTAAAGTGCTCTTACAAGGACACTTAGCTTTAGAAAGCCATGAATTATTTGCTCGAGCAAGGCTTGCCATCTCAGAAAAAGTCTTCATAGGCCTATAAATTCAGTGGAGAAGCTGCAGAAGGTGTTTTTGTGGAGATTTTCAAGCGGTAAGACGCAAACAGGCATGTTTTTTGACCACAAACATAATTATTAGGGAGGCACGGTAGTGCCTCCCTATGTAGGGTTGAACGAGAAAACAAGATGGCGGCTACATACAATGTATTAGCGTTCAAACGCTGATATTTCGCCTGGTCATGAATTGTATACGTCAAAAGACACTTAAATCTGCTCTCTGGCGTTGCCCCATCTTGCAGTAGCAAGGAGATTGCTCGAAGTTGTTACTAAAGTGACGAACCTGGAAACGGTGAAAATCGTGTTTCGTCATCTTCGTTTTCTTCTTTCTTTCTTCAGCGCGCCTAGCGCCTTTACGCGAGCAATGCCGAGACCAAAACACCCATGAACAGTCATGAAATTCTCCTGGCAGGTGCCTTTTGAACTTAGTTTTTAGCGAAACGTCGATATAAATTCCGCGATTTCTCGATCGTGATCCATTGTCAGCTAAGTGTTAGACGCCATTCATGTGATTGCGCAATACGCACGTGACCAAGCAGTGGTTAGCGCACGTGACCAAGCACTAGCTTGAGTATCGCCGGGCGCCTTATGGATCACGGAGAACACATACATGTACATGTATTTGTCTTGAGTCTTCGAAGAACGGTAAGCTCGTATAGGATCACCATTCTACGCTTGCCAGATAATTACAACCGCCGTACATGTCTACAAACAATTGTGGGCGGGGCTCGTATCCACTGCATGCATGTGTAGGCGAGCTGATATGTACAGCATAACAATTATTATTAGCTACGAGTTTAAAATTCTTAATAATAAAGAAAAGCCACCAACAACAGGAAAACTAAACCAATGGTGGAAACAAAGACAGCTCAGTACGTGCATGATATTGAACTGCACTTCGCTGAAAAAGAAAAAAGGACACAAACAAGAAAATTAAAAAGATTTCTATCGTAATCAAAAGGATGTAGGGTTGTGAAATCTACCACTGGTCCACAATGTAAACTAACAAGGAACAAGCATGGAATGGTAACACGATTGACTTGCTAACAGACCATAGATCCCTACATCAGTGGCTGTACATAAGATCAATATTTTGTCACAAGCTGAATGCACATTAGGTGTCAGTCAACAGCAACTAGCTGAACTAGCTATAACCAACCACAGCAGCCACTGATGTAGGGATCTATGGTCTGTTAGCAAGTCAATCGTGTTACCATTCCATGCTTGTTCCTTGTTAGTTTACATTGTGGACCAGTGGTAGATTTCACAACCCTACATCCTTTTGATTTCGATAGAAATCTTTTTAATTTCTTTATATATACATACACAGAACCCTCGCGCATACTGCACACGGGTAATAATGCGAAGGGGCGGGGCTGCTAGAATACACCTGTCAGTGGTGCTGCTCTGTGTGCTCTACTCACACAGAATACGGAGCTGCATGAGGCTTGTATTCAGGGTAGACTTGTGGATGCTCGCTCTGCTGTGGAGAGAGGTGGTGATCCTAATTGCTTTCATGGGGTGAGTCTCCAGATAGTCCATTTTCATTGTGTGTAGTGTACTGTACTAGATCTGCTATTATTACCAATCTACTATAATTTATACTGGATGTATACTAGACAGACAGTTTCTAGACAACGATTATTGATTGACAGAAAATCTTTGAATATTAATGTTCAATCAGTTAGCTCAAGTGCAGACAAACATCATTTAATTTTTGTTGTGATTCTAACATGCACATGGTTGATTAAAGGTGTAGCTACTGAGTAGAACTGCTGTGGAAGGAGAAAAGGGTTAGACTATGTCTACTGATTTATAAACCGATATACTGTATAGCGGAAAAATTTTGTGGGAGAGAAATTTTGCGAATTACAGACTATTAAGTTTTGGGAAAATTTTATTCATGAATGTCTTATAATAGTTGACAAAGATAGGGCAATAGCGCTGATTCGCGTAAATATTATTCGTAAAATACTCCATCTCGCACGTTCGCGTAATTTTCTCCTGCGAAAATTTCCTGTTATACGGTATGTATGTTCCCGGTGCTGTGTAGTGTGAGGGCATCTATTTGGTTTCCACAGTGCTCTAAATTGTAAAATTGTTCATTTATTGTTTAATCATAGACCATAGCAAATCAAACCACGCTAACGATGGAACACTAGCTGGGGAAGGTGTCTTCTCTAGCGCTGTGTGTGGACTCACTGCTTTGACAGGCGTCTAGTGACCATAAATACAACTGGCATCATTAAGTAGCTATCATCACAAACAGCTGTATCTAAGATAAATGAACAGGTCACAAGCTACATACTGTATGTATGGTGACCCTACAGTGAGCTCATCAGCTGTAGTCACAATTCAGTCGATTCTCAGTAATATTCTTGCTAGAAGTGATTGAGCAATGAGCATTCTTAAGTATATGCAACAAAATGTCAAACTGACCTTTTGTTCTCAAAGTGAAATACTGCATTTGTTGTACCTGTAACTGACCAATCAAATTGTAGAATTACGACTTCATGACTTGAAGCATTTCACGACATCACTGTTGTTTGGCAGTGACAAATTTTAATTTTTCTACCTCCTTGCTACTGTAAGATGGGGCAACGCTAGATAGTAGATCTAAGTGTCTTTGGACGTATAAAATTCATCACCAGGCGAAATATCAGCGTTTGAACGCTAATACATGGTATGTAGCCGCCATCTTGTTTTTCCGTTCAACCCTACATAGGAAGACACTACCGTGCCTCCCTAATAGATACAATCAATGACATCATCACATGTGTCGTAATGCTATCACAAGTAACTGGACCAGTTACAAATGATTGTGTGATAATGATATTAGAGTCAGTTAATAGTTCATGTGTGTTGTATTGATCCACTCTTTTCATGTGCAGTATGGATCCACTCCTTTGATGTTGGCTACTATGAATAATCACATAGCCATTGTACAATACCTGGTCGAGAGAACAGCTGAAGTTAATGCCACGAATAAGGTAATAGTGTACAGTGTATTATCATGATCGGCAATGATATGTAGTGATGACCTCTAATTATTAGTTTGCAGCTACTCATGTGTGAAAATGAGTTATCGCCCATATCTCTACTGTTATACATTTCTACTGCTTTTTAACTATCTCTAAGTGAATCTGAAGTGTAAGCGCTTGTAGGTAGTCTATGAAAGTCGCTTGGACTTCTTGCTTGACAATGAAAATCAATGGTCGTTTAAATGTAATAAGATTTAAAGGGAGTTAATGATGGGCGGACCACGCCTAGAGCATTAGTCACGTGATCATCCACAGCTACCGCGTGGTGCAAGACCAGCTGCTGTTTGTCTCATCCCTCTGCAGTACTGGCCTCCCTACCGTACAAGGATACCAAGCTTGGCTCTCCGCGTATGTATATTGCCCCATCCAGCCGGGTCGGCAACCAGCAGCGCGTATTTACGTGTTGTATTCGCAAAGGCTGTTTGCCGCTTGGTGGGTCGCTGGTGTGCGGCGTCCGTGGGTACTAGACGCTAGGCAGGTCATAGTTCATCCACGAGGTGAGTGCCGTGTTGTTGTTCTTTGACTGTTGGAATCGTGTCTACCTACCTATCAAAGGAAATCTGTTATTAGGGAGGCACGGTAGTGACTCCCTATGTAGGGATGAACGAGAAAAGAAGATGGCGGCTACATACAATGTATTAGCGTTCAAACGCTGATATTTCGCCTGGTGATGAATTGTATACGTCCAAAGACACCTAGATCTGCTCTCTGGCGTTGCCCCATCTTACAGTAGCAAGGAGATTGCTCGAAATTGTTACTAAAGTGACGAACCTGGAAACGGTGAAAATCGACGTTCGTCATCTTCGTTTTCTTTCTTTCTTTCTTTCTTCAACTCGCCTAGCGCCTTTACGCGAGCAGTGTCAAGACCAAAACACCCACGAACAGTCGTGAAATTCTCCTGGCATGTGCCTTTTGAACTTAGTTTTTAGCGAAACGACGATATACATTTGACGAGCTCACGATCACGAACAGTTGTCAGCTAAGTGTTTGACGCCATTATTGTGATTACGTAATACGCACGTGACCAAACACACTTGTAGAGTATCGCCGTATGGAGAGCGCATATTGGCGTCTGGAGTCTTCGAAGAACAACTCACAGAGTAACCTCGTGTAGTATCACCATTCTGCTGCTTGCCAGATAGTATCACAGCCATACTGAAAATTCTAAACCAGAGTGGGCGGGGCTCGTATGCTGTGCATCCAGGCTTCAGCATGCATGAATGCATGAGCTAGTTTCAATATTTAGGAGCTACAAGTTAAAAAGCAATTATCAAGAAAAGCAAACCAAACCAATGATGGAAACAAAAAAGAGATACATTATCTTGCCGAATTCGAACTGCACCAAAAAAAGAAAAAGGACACAAACAAGAAAATAAAAAGATTTCTAACGAAATCAAAAGGATGTAGGGATAAAGAAATCTGCTACTGGTCCGCAATGTAAACCAACAAGGAGCAAGCATGGAATGGTAACACGATTGACTTGCTAACAGACCATAGATCCCTACATCAGTGGCTGACTACAGCAGTTCTGCTAGTTGCTATTGACTGACACCTGACATGCATTGAATTGAATTTAGCTTGTGACAAAATAATTATAGTATAGTAAAAATGTTAAGTACAGCCACTGATGTAGGGATCTATGGTCTGTTAGCAAGTCAATCGTGTTACCATTCCATGCTTGCTCCTTGTTGGTTTACATTGCGGACCAGTAGCAGATTTCTTTATCCCTACATCCTTTTGATTTCGTTAGAAATCTTTTTATTTTCTTGTAAGTTCTGTGTTGATTGCGTTAGTCACGTGGTTGTTGAAGTAGCGCGTGCTCTGTGCATTCGCCTTAGGACATTGATGTCCTGTTCGATCCCATGTTGAAGTGTGTTTTTATTATTTTTTTCCTAGTGTATATTGACACTTTTTGTACCACAATTATTCGGGTAGCTGCTCTTCTGTCAGGTGCGCTGTGTAAGATAGTAGTTGCTCATTGGTAGCCTAGCGTTGGCAGAGTTGTTAATGTGCAATTATCTATGGATAGGTCGAGGTACCTTGATAGCTACTAACTAGATTAAGCTATTATTTATTATGCCAAGGTGGGCGGAGCCATGTAGGCATGCAGTAGACTTTCCTTGCGTGTAGGTGTGTGTGTTTGTTCGCAATGCGTATCTCAGCAAACGCTTGCTACTATATATGTGCTGAAATTACCAATTAACAGAGGTAGTTTATGAAAAACAAATTTCGCAGAACTTCGCTTTGTTTTCGAGTTATGGCGTGATTTGCTAGCCTGGACTGCCGTTGCGAGTGTTCGGGCTTCCTTCAGAGACAATAATATTCACAGCTGGCTGCTATATCGCAACTTGAAAGCTTGGTTTGTGACAGTGTGGCTCATACAACTCGCAATGAAACCCGTGAGCGAAAGCGTTTTCAGATTCTTGTCGCATGAGCCTGAGCGAGCAAGCGGTAATACAGTCTATGCAGGTCTTCAGTAATCAGCTTGTATCTTTATTACAACAGCTTTTACAATGCATTTTAGCCACAGGTACTCTATGCTGCCACAACCCATGGTTCTGTTGCTCGCATGCTTCCGTAGTTGTGCTGCGTGCATGCTTCCGTAGAGTATCTGCTGGCATGGTTCTGTTGCTTGTATGCTGCTTCCATAGCTCTGCTGCTTGCATATTTCCATGGTTCTGCTGCTTACTTGCCTTCGTGGTTTTGCTGCTTGCATGCTTCCATGATTCTGCTTCGTGCATGGTTCTGCTGTCCTTTCAAGAATAGTACTGCTGCTGTAGTGGTGCTGCTATAATACTGCTGCTATAATACTGCTGCTAGTACTACTACTGTAGTAGTGCTGCTATAGTACTGCTGCTATAGTACTGCTGTTATAGTACTGCTGCTGTAGTACTGCCGCTATTTTACAGCTGCTATAGTACTGCTGTTATAGTGCTACTACTGTAGCACTCCTGCTATTGTACTCCTGCTATTGTATACTGCTGCTATAGTACTGCTGCTGTAGTACTGCTGCTATAGTACTGCTGCTATTGTACTGCTGCTATAGTACTGCTGCTATAGTACTGCTGCTATAGTACTGCTGCTATAGTGCTCCTGCTATTGTACTCCTGCTATTGTACTCCTGCTATAGTACTGCTGCTATAGTACTGCTGCTATAGTACTGCTGCTATAGTACTGCTGCTATAGTACTCCTGCTATTGTACTGCTGCTATAGTACTGCTGCTATAGTACTCCTGCTATAACTGCTGCTATAGTACTGCTGCTATAGTACTGCTGCTATAGTACTGCTGCTATAGTACTCCTGCTATTGTACTTCTGCTATAGTACTGCTGCTATAGTACTGCTGCTATAGTGCTGCTGCTGTAGTGCTGCTGCTATAGTACTGCTGCTATGGTACTGCTGCTATAGTGTTGCTGCTGCTGTAGTACTGCTGCTATAGTGCTGCTGCTAGTGATGCTAGTGCTGCTACTAGTATTGCTGGTGGTGCTGCTGCTGCTACTGGTGCTGTTGTTAGTGCTGGTGCGGCTACTGGTGCTGTTGTTAGTGCTGGTGCGGCTACTGGTGCTGTTGTTAGTGCTGGTGCGGCTACTGGTGCTGTTGTTAGTGCTGGTGCGGCTACTGGTGCTACTGCTACTGCTGCTACTAGTGCTGCTGGTAGTGCTGCTGCTATAGTACTGCTGTTGTGTGCTTCCACCATATGGTTTTACTGATTATGCTTCCATGGTTCTGCTACTTGCATGCTTCAACTGTGCTGTTACCTGATGCATCCGCTGTTACGTGCATCTCCACCGAGGCATTGCACTTTTGGTGCTTCATTTAATGTTGCAAGGCGTCTTTATTATTCAGTGGTATGTTGGGGTGCATCAATTAATTCATGCCATAATTCAGGCTCATAGAGAGTGCGTAAAGTGCACACAATAACACGGGATCATTAAATGGCTAAGAAGCAAAACGACGCACCTTTCGCCGGATTATTAGAAATCTAGGGTTGCACACAAAACTTCGCCCACTTGTTTTACTAATCCACCTTATTCCCCTGGTGGTGGAATGTCCCTGTATTCATGTATGATACCCTATTTCTTTGAAGAAAGTCAGCGCAAAGTGAATATTAATTTTTCAGATTTGCTTGCCCACTATTTGGAAGTAATTGTGGCATAAGTTCCAGAAGTGCCAAATAATTGGAGGTGTGGCAATGAGCCTGTGTTTTGAACGAGAATGCGGCTACAGCTCTTTTCCATAAAGTACAGTTCACGTCACGCTGTTGGCTTACTATGATGAAGAACTAAAGCGCTTGCTGAAATTTGGAGGTTTAGTACGCATTTCAGCGACAAGGTGCCGAATATTTAGAGGGGTGTTAAAGTATTTTTAGAATTCCTATTAGTTTCTATACTGTTACATTGATTGAAATTCGCTGGTTAAGGTGCCAGCATCCCATGCCAACCCAGTCATGTGTACACTACAAGTTGTTGTCTAGTTGTATAGTCTTTGGTAGTATCTTAGTCTGTAGTTGCAGTTTTCTTGCTTATTTAGTGCAGTGGCTGGGTTGGATATTCAACATGTTGCTATCATCTGCCTGATATTGTCATGCCCAGTTAGTGGCTGCAGCAGAATATAATATCATTGTGCATGGGCTCCTGACTATACAAAGCCATAGCTAGTTAAGTGGCCATCATGTTGGTGATGTTGGACAGGCAAGTCTGATGATGATGAACCAGGGAATATCGATGATTTTTGTTATATAAAGCGCGACCCTCGTTGATTAGGTAGGTAGTTGTGCCTGAGGCAAGGTCGTTACCTGCCTTGTGAGTACCATGGTATATGGATTGTAAGTTATGGTTGCCGCGATTGCTGTTTGTTTTGTGAGATGCACCAACCGAGAGTTGACAGCCACTCCCCTCAGAATACCTGTTCATCACCTTTACACTAGCTCAGACGAATGTAGATAGGTATCTGAGTGAGTTGCAGCCTTACTATGAGTGCGAGTTAAAAATACAGAAATAATCGGGGAAAAAAAAACAAAAAAAACAAACAAACATACAGTCTCATGGGAAACTGGTCGTGCCATAGCTAGTCGACTCTGGTGTTAATTCACAAAGAACACATTGCAGGACTAATGCAGAGTTGATCAATTGTCGCCCAGCTGCATCAGGCACAAGACTACTGTTTTGTCAGAATGATCAACTGTAACCAAGTCAAATCCCAGTCAGTCAACATGGCGTTTGGCAGCTAAGTTTTCGCATAAGCAAGTTTCTGCCGTTGCAGCAGTAGCCCATAGAGTAAGTTATTTGCATTCCGGGGTGTGACCGGTGTACAGATATTTAAGGTACCGATGCTGTCATGATTAGTTTCAAGGCGCCCAGCAATATAATTATTTCTGCCTGAGCAGAAGGACCTGTCCATTGCCAAGTGTTCAACTTTAGGTTGAATTACCTTCCAGGCAGGCAACGTGTCACACAACCATTGAAGAAAAATGATGGTAACAAGGAGTATGGCTCTTAAAATAGCGTCACTACCCATGTTATATAGAAAGGGATAGTTTTTGGTTAGTTGCTAAAGTCTAAAGGAAGTATAGTGTGTTTTACTTGGACGAGAGTAGAGTAGAGAATGATGACGGTGTGATTGAGAGTCTATAGCGCTACACTCTATTGGAGGAAGTCTCTTAGACTTATACACTCCCAAGCTGCAGGAGACCTAAGGGTGTGCGCTCTGTGGTTCTGCTAGGTGTTGACCTGTCATTATGTTGCCGGCGGGCTACGGACCAGACCCTGCTCGTAGGGTGTGTAGTGTTCCTCACTTGCAGGAGCGTGAGCGCGTGTCCCATGCCCCAGCACCATGGTGATCTTATTGGCAAAGGACACCGGCACCAGTTCAGGGTACACTTGCTGTGTCGGCGGCTGGTTGGGGATGCCTGTAGCATCATGTGACTCACTAGGCTCCCTGCGGGTGTCCATCCAGGTAATATTTTTATGTTGTGGAGTGGTCACCATGGTCCTGGCACTATTAGTGGTTTCCTAGCTTGCAATGCTGAATGTGCAAGGCACCTTTGGTGCTCGTAGAGGCTCTCCAGCCTGCAGTGCTGGATACATGTGCATATGCGTTTGGCGTCCCTGTCCTCGCGATATGTGTTATAATTATGTTACCGAAATTGCTGAGGGAGTGAGCCATGAGCTATAACAATCCCCATCTTCCTCTCACATGCTGGGGTGTTGAGGTGTTATCATGCGTACAACCCTGGAGTATTAATGGAAAAATAAATAAACAAATATATAAAACATAAGGATCGTTCCCTATATCGTGTCACTGTACCAATCATCATAACAAGAAATTATAATTGTTTGGGGAATGTTGGTGCCCCCTGCTGTACCACCATTGGGAACAGTACATTCCCCAAAAGTACCCTGTATATGTGCTTTGAACACATACATGGCTTCTTGCAACACAAAAACCAATGCACAGTCAAGACTACTGAAGCACCAGTTGAGACCGAGCACGGACAAGACTACTGGGTGTCTTCAGTTGAGACTAGAATCAGTGCTTTCTTTTTCAGTGAAGTGCAGTTCAATATCATGCATGTACTGAGCCGTCTTTGTTTCCACCATTAGTTTAGTTTTCCTGTTGTTGATGGCCAACCTTGACGAGTGTAGAGTAGTGCTCTTGAAATTGTCTTGTCTTGTTGAGTTCACTTGGCGACCTGAGCTGCAGTTACTGGAGAATCATCTAGTGTTTCCACCATTAGAACCAACTCTTGAGGTACACTAGTTTCTTTTGGAGCTTCTGGTAGGGGCAATCGACTTACTGCGTCTGAGTTAGCATGTTCTGATGTCGATCGTCCAATAATAGTGTACTCATATGATGCCAGCTGTTGTGCCCAGCGCTGCTGTCGAGCAGAAGCTGCTGCAGGTACTGCTTTGTTCTTGTTGAACAGGTATACCAGTGGTTTGTGATAAAATTATGTCTGTAGCATGAAATGGTGTCCAAACAGATATGAGTAAATCTTCCTTACCCCAAACACACATGCCAAAGCCTCCTTCTCTATTTGAGCATAATTACGCTCACTTTTTAAATGGCTTCTTGAGACATATCTCTGAGCCATCTGCTAGAACATGGGACAGTACTGTACCGATACCATAGGGTAAGGCATCACAGGCAAGACGAATCTCCTTGCTAGGGTCGAAGTGGACTAATACTCTTGATGACAATAGTAAATGCTTGGAGCGATCAAAAGCTTTCTGCTGTTGTGTTGACCAAATCCAGGGCTGAGTGTGCTTAAGTAGTCTGTACAAGGGTTCCATCTCGGTTGACAAGTTGGGAAGAAACTTTGAATAGTAGGACAGAGACCCAGGTAAGCCTTGAGCTCAGTGATGTTGTTGGGTTTAGAAGCCTTCTTAATTCCTTATATCTTGTGCTCTACTGGGTGCAGTCCTTGCTCATCAATTCTGTGTCCAAGGTAGACAACTGATGGTGACTGGAATATGCACTGCTCCTTCCTTAGCTTCAGACCAGCGTCTTCAAACTTCTTGAGTACCGTCTCCAGAGCTGCAAGATGTTTGTCTTCGGTAGAGCCAGTGACGAGGACCTCATCCAAGTACACGACGACTCCCTCGATGTTAGCTAGAAGACCCTCCACTACTCTTTGGCCTTTGCTGAAGATATTCCGAATGGCATTCTCGTGTACCTGAAAAGTCCTTTGTGCGTGTTGATCACGGTGGCGCTGAAGAGTCTCGAAAATTTGCGAGACTCTTCAGCGCCACCGGCTAATTATTGTGCAAATAGATCATTGATCTTTGGCAGAGGGTAGCGGTCCATCTGACAAACTCGGTTCACTGTTAGTTTGAAATCAATGAGGTTCGTACTGACTTCCTGTCACTCGGACTATGGGTACTGCCTAGTCAGAGCATTCAACTGGTTCGATGATTCCTTCTTTCTGGAGACGTTTTAGCTCTTGTTCCACTCTTTTACATGCTTTGCAAAAGTGCGGCGATGTTTGCCGGTCTACATGTATCTGTGCTTGGTAATCTTGAAGAGTTCCAAGCGCTGGATCAAACACTGTCTTGTGGCGGTCAAGGAGATCCATGAGGGAGTGTCTTTACACCCAGTTGATAGCTGACCAGTCTAATTTTAGCTCCACCAGCCATTCTCGTCCAAGTTGACTTGGATCGTTTACTTTCACCACCACTAGTGTGAGTTGCTGTTCATTGTAGATGACCTCCGCCGTAACTTGTCCACTAATATCGACTCTTTCTCTAAGTAAATTTTTAAACGTACTTTAGATGGCTGTAGGGCTTGTCCTGGCAATAGTGTCTTGAAAGTCTCCTCCGATATCAGTGATACTCCTGCTCCTGTGTCTACCTCTATGGTGAGCGGTTTTCTATTCACTGATTGGTCATCGTGATTAGCTTGTGAGCTGGGGATCTCAATGCGAACAAGTAGTCATAATCGTAATGATCTTCCTCAGTCTCTTCAACAATAACTTGACCTGTGAACTTAGTTTCTTTGATTGTCTACAGGCTCTTTTGATGTGTCCTGTTTTCCCAAAGTTGTGGCACTTCGTGGTCTTGAATGGGCAGTTGTTTGCTTTGTGTGTTGATTTTCCACATTTGTAACAACTGTCCGTGGTCTGTGGCTTCAATTGTGGTACGACCTTGTGTATGCTGTCCTCTGACCTCCACGCTCCTGGCGTGCTGCTGTGCAGCTCCTTGACCTTCTTCAACGCTGCTTCAGTTGCCAGTGAAATGTCCATGGCCTTCTTGAAATCGAGCTTCGGCTCTATTAGTAGCCTCCGTTGTATACGGTTGTCTTTCACCCCGCATACAAGTCTGTCACGGATCATCTTCTCGAGTGTGCCATCGAAATTGCATCCTTTCGCGATCGATCGTAGCTCTGAAAGGAAAGTCGCAATGGTCATTGCTGCCGGGTGTAAAACTTGTGACGCTCGACTATCTCGGACAATGCCGGATTGTAGTGATCGGACAATTTCTTCACTAGGTCTGCGTAGGGTTTGTCTCCAGGCTTATCTGAGTCCATCAAAATCCCTAGTAAGTTGGGCCTACTACAGTCAGGAAGACTGAGCGTTTCTTCGCTGCGGTGTCAATGCCATTGGCTGCTAGAAAGTGGTCTAGTCTCTCGGCATACTGAGTACAATTCTCCTTACTTTCTTCTTACTCTCCGATGTTCCCAATCGTAGTCATGGTGGGTCAGTAGAATCCAGAGCTCGTTGCCAGATGTAATGTTTAGTAAACGATTATAATGATTAGCACAAGAAGCAAGTGTGAAGAACAAATAACGAACTAACCAATGTGTGTATAGTTACAGAACTTAAAGTCTAACTGTGAATCAGAATTATGCAACGCGGTAGTCGTGGCATATTTACGGTTGGTACGAAAACATGATGGCAGATACACCAGACTGAAAATGAGTTAATCGCCTATTTCTCTTCTCTCGTAAAATCTCACGGTATTTTAATCATCTGGTGTTCATGCTGATGGGTAAGCGCTTGCAATGAGTCCGTCTAGAAAACATGTTGATAGACAAAAAACAATATGGCGTCTTGTCAGGAGACAAAATTACACACACCAGACTCATCTAGATAAAGATCTAGATGTCGCTTCCAGGACTCAAATCGTTTGTCGGTCTGCAGCTGGGACTGACAATTCTTGATCCAATATAGTTTGGTAAGGTCAAGCTCATTCTGTGTTAAATTCTCAGAGACATCAGTTGTGGTATCAGTTGGGTGGATACGACGGCGAAGAGTGTTAATGAACTTAAGGTTACGGGATACCACGCCTGCTCACTAGCAAGTAGAAATGGTTGCTTGAAAAAACACTCGTAGCATCACGCATGTTGGTTTGGCTGAACAAAGCAATGCATATCCAGACAGTGCAAAGACTGCACTTTTTCCTTTGCAAAAACAGGGGCTAAACGTGCTACCATAGTGCGTTACGAAGTGCACGAAGAAGCGAGCAGCTTTGTCGACTAAGAAATTGAAAATATCGTTGTGAGTGCTCTGTAGCACGACTAGACTTGGCATGCAGCTAGACAGCTTAGTTATCTAGGGACCTACGGATTCTTTTTTCGATATCAGCTTTAGTTGCCGAGTTATGTTCATGCATACACTCGGAAATTTGCTTTGACAAGCTTTTCGAAGTGAAGTGAAGCTGTCAGGGGCAGTCCAAGATCTTGCTGTACTATTGGAGTAATGAGGAACAGGGTCCCAGAGATGTGTTGGTTCTGCACCGGACATGGAGCGGAAAACATCAGTATTAGACTGCGGTAGTGTGAAGCGAACTAAAGTAGCTCTATAGAATGAAAATGAAGTAGTCATGACAGTGTTACTGAAGGGAGTTGTGACAGAGTGATGACCAAATGGAAGGGTCGGTGTTGTAGACTGATTGGCCTGGTTGTTTCAGCTCAAGTGTTCAAGTCCAGTCATCAGAGGAAACCACTGTGTTGTCGAAGGCGTGTACAAGCCTGTCATAGCTCTGTAACTACCCTCTGTACTACCCTCTGTACTACCCTCTGTACTACTGAACTACCCTCTGTAGAGGGTAGTTCTGTCTTTTGATTCCGTCATGTCTTTCTAGAGGCGGGAATGTAGGTGTTAGCCGTGTACTCCAGCAAGATTCCGTGATTAACATCAGTAGTATCCGGCTCGGTGGACCATGTATGAGATATCTTGATTGGATCTAAGGCTTCTCTCTAACACCTATCTCGTAGCTAGCTAAACATGACAGACTCTCTCTCTCTCTGATTCGAATGATCTTATTATTTCAAGCGCATGGCAATATAGAATCAAAGAGCAAAAAATAGAGATTGAATAAATGAATAGAATAATTACCAGGGTTCAGTTCCAGTACAACGCACTAAGCTTTAAAATCAATGTTCTTGAAATTCAAATCCGAGCAAGTATCAATTTCTACCCGTGTTGTTTGTTTCAGCGATTAGTTTTCTGCGAGCGACGAGAAATTGTTGCGACAGACTGACTGACTGGCTGACAGAATGACAACACGACTACCATAAGCCTCATGGCTCTGCCTACCGAGGCATAATTACCACAGCACATGAGAAGTACATGTGTGTGTACTTTTATTAAGACAGCTAAAAACAGCTAAAAACAGCTCCACACAATGACATCATCAAAATAATGTACTGTAATACTATCACAAGTAACTGGACCAGTTACGAATGATTTTGTGATAATGATATAGTTCATGTGTGTTGTATTGATCCACTCTTCTCATGTACAGGATGGATGGACTGCTCTGATAATGGCTGCTGTGGGTGGTCACACAGCCATTGTACAATACCTAGTTGAGAGAACAACAGCTCAAGTTAATGCCACAGATAAAGTGAGTCATAGTAACAGTGTACAGTGTATTACTGTACATGTACATTTGGTACTTGTGAATAAACACAAGTATCATTGGTAGAATAGTGATAGAACTGGCATTGATATTAAACTATGAATTCTCTTTGATGTAATGAGGTATCCAAATTCGCGTATATACATGTGTGTGGGCGAGTGTAAAAAACATGGCACTACACTGCGCACTAGGCAGCAAACTAAGCGCCGTTTATCACACTATTTGTATGTTTTGCGCCGTTTCGGGTAGCTTTCTGGTGCTAGAGTGCAATTTTCCCTCCGGGTAAGTCGAAATCATAGTTTAAACCTCGGTTTTCGGCGCATAACCTACACATACAGCACATGTGGATAAGCTACGAGCTCGTATACTGCAATCTGGTGTGTTACAGTCATTGTAACATGTATGTTGGAAGGCTACAGCAGTGATGCTATGTTTTTCAGATGAAATAATTTTCGATTGTTTTCATTTTTCATTATTATTCGCTGGTACAGCTGATAGAGTCCTGTCTTTATCTGTCTACCAAATCTATGTAATGTAAAGGAAACACTGTGTGGTAGAAGGAGCCAGCCCCAAGGATTTTCCCTATTTAAGCTAGATTACGCATTGTAGAATCTTCTAGATAATTCCTTTCTTTTGTTATAGACCTCACATGACACTTCTTGATTATTCTACTTCTGGAATCTTCTAGTTCCTATAAATACTCTTCTCTTTGTAATGTAAAATCAGTTACCAATTTAGTTCCATTTCACTAGGTTATTAGGGAGGCATGGTAGTGCCTCCCTATGTAGGGATGGCCAAGAAAACAAAATGGCGGCTACATACAATGTATTAGCGATCAAACGCTGATATTTCGCCTGGTGATGAATTTTATACGTCCAAAGACACTTAGATCTGCTTTCTGGCGTTGCCCCATCTTACAGTAGCAAGGAGATTGCTCAAAATGGTCATTAATGTGACGAACCTGGAAACGGTGAAATTGAGTTTCGTCATTTTCGTTTTCTTCTTTCTTTCTTCTTTCTTCAGCGCGCCTAGCGCCTTTACGCGAGCTGTGCCGAGACCAAAACACCCACGAACAGTCGTGAAATTCTTCTGGCAGGTGCCTTTTGAACTTAGTTTTTAGCGAAACGTTGATATAAATTTAACGATTTCATGATCACGAACAGTTGTCAGCTAAGTGTTAGATGCCTTAATTATTGTGATTACGCAATACGCACGTGACCAACCACACGAATTCTAGAAGTAGAGCATCGCAGCGAATATTGGCGCCTGGAGTCTTCGTAGAACAACTCACCAAGTAAGCTCGTGTAGTATCACAGTTTTGCTGCTCACCAGATAGTATCACAGCCGTACAGAATTTTGTAAACTAGAGTGGGCGGGAATCGAATGCTTTGCAGAATGCATGAGCTAGTTTCAGTATTTAGGAATAATAAATTTTGAGCTACAAGTTAAAAAGGTCACATAAAGAAATTATCAACAACAGCAAACCAAACCAATGATGTAAACAAAGAAATACATTATCTTGCCGAATTCAAACTGCACCAAAAATTTGAAACTCAAAAAAGGACACAAACAAGAAAATAAAAAGATTTCTAACGAAATCAAAATGATGTAGGGATGAATGAAATCTGCTACTGATCCACAATGTAAACTAACAAGGAACTAGCGGTAACACGATTGACTTGCTAACAGACCATAGATCCCTACATCAGTGGCTGTACATAAGATCAATATTTGTCACAGTCAAGTTGAATTCACAGCACTTCAGTGTTAGTCAACAGCAACTAGCTGAATTAGCTATAGTCTGCTACAGCAGCCACTGATGTAGGGATCTGTGGTCTGTTAGCAAGTCAATCGTGTTATCATTCCATGCTAGTTCCTTGTTGGTTTACATTGTGGACCAGTAGCAGATTTCATTCATCCCTACATCCTTTTGATTTCGTTAGAAATCTTTTTATTTTCTTGTTAGTTCTGTGTCTAATACGAGCAACTACCCCTTGGCTCTATCACATTTGGTGGCAGCGGTTTGTGATTCTATTACTGTCAGACGTACAGTGAGACCTTACGGCCAGCATACTAGACTTGTTCCAGATACTAATACCGTGAGGAGACAGAACAAGCTCTGAGATATCGCATTACTAGAGAATGCTGTCATGTTCTGGAAATACAGAGATAATAATTATGGCCATAGATACTATATTACAGGGATTGGAAACTGGGCTGACCGCACGGCCAAACCGCGTCCAAACGTGGGCATCATTTAAAACCTATAGTGGGCGCGTCACCACCGGTACCCATGGTTCACACAAGGACCGGGCTTACTGAATTTGTGGCGCAGAGAAATGGAAAGTAAGAGCATAGATTGCCTAGCTATGATCGTGTGCACATAGATAGCATGCCATTTTGTTGCAGGGTTACTGGCGAACGGATTAAATGCAGTGATACAAGATCCAACATGATACATGATCTAACAAGAATCAATAATTATTATAATGAATTTATTATCATCTTTCATCTTACAACATTGAAATACACTATTAATACATTGAAGTATTAATGATCAGTGTCCTAGCACAACTTTGACGCGACAACAGACCATCAACTGTATCAACAGTTCCATCAACAAACACAGGGAAACTGTAAGCTCCTGTGAGCATTCTTCAACGCAGTCCTGCTGCGTCTCTTCCTTTTTCCTTTTTGCAAAATTCTCCTTGTTTTTTCACTGAGAAAGTCTGAACTTTCGACCAGGCATATCTATATATGTGGAATGGCAGTACAGGGTGTAAAGTGTCAAGGAGCAAGCTTCAAAACATAGCTATGGTAAAAAATCATAGCCTAAGCAACACAGTAAAACCAGGTCTTTCATATGATATCTATCACATGCATCACTACTCCAGAAAAAGAGTTTTTACCCCAGAACTTTGATGACGTTTACGTCAATATCAACACGTAGTAAGCTCGATCATGGCGCAATGCAAGACTTGTGGGCCAGGAAAAGCACATCAAACGATGCACAAATCATCCAGCAACAACTAAAACGCGTTTTAATCAAGACAGAACTAAAGACGGCTGAGATATTCCCCCAAAAGTTGGCTACAATGGCATATAAAATGTACAGAAGGCTGTATGCCGTACACATTGCTATAGATATAACTAAAAACGTATCAGGAGTATTACATAAGCTTGCTAGCTCACAACTAACCTAGTAGAAAACGAAAGAATCCAGAACAGACACGTTTTTCTTCTGGAGGTCGAATCTGGTCGACCTTTGCAGATAGGTGTGAACTTTGGACACGATGTGCCCACTGGCAAATGTATTGCGCTATTGAGCGCACGTGATCAGTTTCCAATCCCTGTAATATAGTATCTATGATATGGCAGATGTTCCAGAGTAGATGAAGGTTTGGCTAGAAGAGAGTCGCAAGGAACGAGAGGAAGAAAAACAGAGACGAGAAGAAGAGAAGAGAAAGTATGAAGAGAAGCGAAGATATGAAGAAGAAAAGAAAAAAACAGGAAGAGGAACAACTTGAAGAGAAGAGAAGGTATAAAGAGAAACGGAGGTTTTGGACTGCAGAAGCCATTAATTAACACTCTTGCTGCTGCTGATCATTGACTCCGCCCACATCAACTGCTTCGCTTTGTCTCTTCTCTGGATGCTTCAGCGCGCAAGCTAGAGGTATGAAAATTTGTCTAAAGCAGTGCTATCAGGAGCCCATAAGAGGAAGGAGCGTTCAGCCGCGATTTATCCAAACGTAAACTCTGATGACGTTCACTATCAGCAGAGCAAGGAGAGTAACGTAGGTAGTTCAGTGCACGCCCAACAAAGTAGTCAGAGTTGATAGCGTCTCTTGCAGTTCCTTGCAGGGAAAAATCGTCTGGATAAGCTGCATGGTGGTCACTGAAGACTGTACGCTCGATTGCTGCCATCTATTCAGCACGTGGATCGTGGGCGCGGCCTTTCCTTCACGCACAAAACGAGTGCAGTCACGCTTACTCGATCGTGCTGTTTACAAGTAACAAGCTCCTGTTTGCTACTGTCTTGCGTGCAACAAGGCCAACAGCCTTCGTTGTATGCTGATAGTAAAAAATCTGTTCATGACGAAAAGATGCCCGTTGGCTTGTGTGGCTGCATGCACAAAACTTCCTTATAATATGGAAGTTTTTGAACACGCAAGGTGGCTGAGTTTACATTTGGATATTACTACACGCGGGATTGGAGTTGAACGCTCCTTCTTCTTATGGGCTCCTGGTGCTATATACCCTGGGTAACACTGATCTGTCCTTCATATGGCGGGTCAAAGCTGACATACGCACGAACAAGTATTATGATTCTCGTTACCAGCTAAGTTTCCTACTCCACGTGCAGCGTTAACTGTACCTATAGGACCCCTGTGCTGTTGACAACTGGACATTGGTCATTGTAAAAGGCTAGAAACCTCTGTGTACATGATATCGACATCAACAAGACTGTGTACTTGGCGTTTCTACTACTATTTGACTAGCTAGGCTTGGGAGCAGCATTATCAGTTGTGTTGCAATGAGCTGTCAGTGTTGTTAGTCTCTTCTTCATCCATTACAGTGCTAGGAACTATCATGCTGTCAAAGTGTCAATCACTCTAACTATCTTAAACCTGAATGATTATTCTTGTGATTGATAATAGTAAATACCATTCATTCCACGTTCCTTACTCTCTGAAAAGGCTATGCACATTCTCATCATACAGTTTCATACAGGATTTTTTGCCAGAGGGGAACATAACAGCAGGACTCTGGGGGGCTGTGCCTCCCAGACACTGAAGGGTATATACGCTATTATACAACTTTCGTTGCCATTTTTTGATAGACAATAATTATAAATAAATATTTTGAAAGACACGGTCTTTAAAATTGGTTAATGACAAAGGACAGGGACAGCTTGCGCGTGCATGCCACGTGGTGAGACATGCTGCTCAGTCTCCACACCATTCCAAGCTGTCCAGTCGCTCACCCAGCAAGAAACCGAAGAGTAACTTATCACTGTTTCTTACACGTCCTGGTGGTTGCCCGCGCCTCCTGAGTCCTCTGTCTATAGTCCACAGTCCATGGGCATGCGACTCGTCGGAGTTCTGTGCTCTACCGTCTGCTGTTCAGCACGGTTTCGTTCCAAGTTCTCCTGGGAACCTCGTGTCTTTGCCGTCAATGCCGTGCTGCGTGGTTTACGATTCTGCGTGAGCAGGGAGACTTGCTGAGCTGGTATGTGCATGCCCGTAGTTCTCTAGGCTGAGCTGTTTAGTGGTGTCTGCTTCGCTGGATTTACAGTGCATATATTATCGGTGCATGTGGTCTCATGCGGAGTGACAGTGTTCTGATCATGGTTGTGTTTTGAGTCATCAGTATTATGTAGTGATATACTGGTTGGTGTGTCTTCTGTCTCCATGTTGCTTTGTTGGTTTGGTTGTGGACTGTTGGTCCATCTTCTTGTATCTGGACATGGGTGCTGCTTGTTTCCTGTCCAGTGCATAGAATACACTCAGTTTGCTGTATTGTACTGAATACGTTTTTATCTGGTTGTAAGACTTGTGGGTTATTGTGAGTATGATCATATTGTAGTGCGGTTGTTGTGTGGATTGTTGTAATCTTTATGTGCATCATGCTGTTGTGTATTGGTACTGTGCTGTATTGTGATCCTCCGTATTTCATGTGTTTATAGCCCTGTCTTTATGTGCATTGTTGTTAGCTATACCTCGGCTGGCGTTTCTTGCAGAAAGATGGGATACCTACTGGGCTCTGTTGTTTGATGCTTGTAGTTTAGCCTTTGCTTGAGTGGCATCGTCATCTTAGGTTTGGTTTTTCTTATCTACGGCTTTCTTACAGGAGATTTGCGGTGCCTCATTCATTGGTGCCGTTGGTGTGCTTGGTTTCAGCACGTGTTGATCACTATCCCTATTCTAATGGTTTGAGCATAAGGTTGCCATAACTTTGAGTATGGTTTGCTTAGGTAATGTTGCGTAATGTTACCTCTGTAAGTATGGGATTCTGCCTATTGTTACCAACCTGCCTGTAGTGTGGCATGGCAACTTTTTTCTTCATATGAATCTATATTCTTTCGTATGTACGGCTGTTAGTTTCTATGGTTGGTTGTTGACGGTGTGACCCACCCTTCGACATCCTGTGGCATCTGTTGCTAATCTGATCACTTGTTTTTGTTCTGGAGTGGTGCTCTAGTTATTGTAAATCAATTTTCCACTTCATGGTCCCTGATCACTGGTGTTGATTGCATATAGGTATGCTTTAGTGGTTTTTGCTAGAATAAGTTATTATTTGCATGGTTGTATGACAGTATGTGTTGTACTATTGTTAACGATAAGCATTGTCTGATAGTGGTGTTGCAGTATTCATTCTTTGCTGGCGGCTTGTAGGTGTAGTCTCCAGTGAGGTATATGATGTTTGCTTGCTGCACTGTAATATGCACAGTTATTATTTTATGGTAAGTACATTTTACACATCTCCCGTATGCAGTAGGTTGTTTCCTTCTCTATACTTGTCTGTGCTGTATGCAGTGTTTGTACAGTGCAGTATGTTTTATTTCTTACCTTATGTGTAACTGCTGATTTCTCGTCTGTATTATGCACTTTGCTCAGCTGCTTCTTGTTTGCATTGCTTAAGTATGTAGTGTGTCAGTGGTATGTGTTCTTTGCTTCCTTAGCCGTGTGGCATTTGATTGCTGTTTTTATTATTATTCTCTGCATTTTGCTTATATTATGCCTGGTAGACATTGTTTATTTCACCTTCATTGTTTCTCATTGTGTCGTTGTTTGCATGTTGCATTTTGTCGTTTGCTCATTGTTATTCTCTGTCTGTTCGCTGTATTATGCTGTTTCATGTTGGTACTGTAAATATCGTTACACTCACCTGTACGTGTGCCTTGCCTGCTGAGCAATATATTTTCCTCTCGCCTTTGCTAGCACTATGCTGTATGCTTTGCTTGCTAGACTATGTTGTTTCCTCTCTACATTGCTAGCACAATGCTGTATGGGTTACCTGCTGGACTATGTTGTTTCCATTATGGCTAACTCAGTACTGTATGGGTTACCTGCTGGACCTTGTTGTTTCCTCTCTGTATTGCTTGCACAATGCTGCACGGGTTACCTGCTGGACTATGTTGTTTCCTCTTTATATTGTTAAAACTGTGCAGTATGCATTGCTCTATAATTGTTTTTTCTATGCTTTAGTGTGCTGTAGTTGTCATTGCCAGAAATGTAATACATTTTTTTGGACATGAGCAGTTTTTCTCAAATTTTGCACACCAGGACGTGTTAACAGCCATCTACACATCCAGAAAGCACAAGAAGTTGACTAGAAGGACTTTGCTGAATCGCTGAAGCAGAATAGCTACGATAAAGCTAGTATCAGTGAATACCGAATTTTGAAATTTCTAATTATCAGTACAAAATTCACCAAATTTTGCCTCTGGGGGAAAAATATGCGCACGTCTACCAGAGCTGAAACAAGCATCAGGCAAGTCTGTTCATAGCTGTGAGCAACAATCCGGATCGAACTAAGGCACAAATTTTGTTACAAACCGGTAAATCGTGTAAGAAATTTTGAAAATGCTCGAAATTCACGTACTAATGTATTACGAGAATGAGAGCGCTAACGATCGTCGGGGGAAAAAAGAGCGCGTGTGCGAGCGCTTAGCTATGCGTACAGCAGGTTAGCCACGAGTCTATAGAGCATGTTTCCAGGTCAAACTAAGCTTTCCAGACGTTAGTTGGCCTTGGGCGATGCGTTTTCAGGTCGCTCTCAATTCCCGTAATACATTAACTAAGGTTAGTATACGGAACGGTATACGGAAAAATTAAACTTCGTGTCCCAGCATTTCTGGTAATGTGCTATTTATTGTCCATGCGTCAATTGCTTACGCTGTGCCGTACATATGTTATGCTCTAATTTGCTCTACATTATTGTTTCCTGTCTATCCATTAAGGTTACGGGATACCACGCCCACTCACGAGCAAGTAGAAATGGATGCTTGAAAAAAACACTCGTAGCATCGCGCATGTTGGTTTAGCTGAATAAAGCATTGCATATCCAGACAGAGCGAAGACTGCACTTTGTCCTTTGCAAAAACGGGGCTAAAATCGCTACCATAGTGCGTTACGAAGTGCACGAAGAAACGAGCAGCTTCGTCGACTAAGAAATCGAAAATTTCGTTGTGTGCACTCTGTAGCACGACTAGACTTGGCATGCAGCTAGACGGCTTAGTTATCTAGGGACACACGGATCCTTTTTTCGATATCAGCTTTAGTTGCCGAGTTATGTTCACGTATACACTCGAAAATTTGCTTTGACAAGTTTTTCGAGTGTATGCGTGAACATAACTCGGCAACTAAAGCTGATATCGAAAAAAGGATCCGTGTGTCCCTAGATAACTAAGCCGTCTAGCTGCATGCCAAGTCTAGTCGTGCTACAGAGTGCACACAACGAAATTTTCGATTTCTTAGTCGACAAAGCTGCTCGTTTCTTCGTGCACTTCGTAACGCACTATGGTAGCGATTTTAGCCCTGTTTTTGCAAAGGACAAAGTGCAGTCTTTGCTCTATCTGGATATGCAATGCTTTATTCAGCCAAACCAACATGCGCGATGCTACGAGTGTTTCTTTCAGACAACCATTTCTGCTTGCTCTTGAGTGGGCGTGGTATATCCCGTAACCTTAAACATTGCTTGTGCTAGGCAGTATGTGTTGCACTGTACTTGTTTCATGCCTATACGTTAATCATTCCTTCCTCTGTGTGATATGTGTTGTACTATAATGGTTTCTTGTCTATTAGGGAGGCACGGTAGTGACTCCCTATGTAGGGATGAGCAAGAAAACAAAATGGCGGCTACATACAATGTATTAGTGTTCAAACGCTGATATTTCGCCTGGTGATGAATTTTGTACGTCCAAAGACACTTAGATCTGCTCTCTGGCGTTGCCCCATCTTACAGTAGCAAGGAGATTGCTCAAAATTGTTACTACAGTGACGAACCTGGAAAAGGTGAAAATCGAGTTTTGTCATCTTCGTTTTCTTCTTTCTTCTTCTTCAGCGCGCCTAGCGCCTTTACGCGAGCAGTGCCGAGACCAAAACACCCACGAACAGTCATGAAATTCTCCTGCCAGGTGCCTTTTGAACTTTGTTTTTAGCGAAACGGCAATATAAATTCCGCGATTTCTCGATCGTGATCCATTGTCAGCTAAGTGTTAGACGCCATTATTGTGATTGCGCAATACGCACGTGACTAAGCAGTAGTTAGCGCACGTGACCAAGCACTAGCTAGTCGAGCTAGAGTATGCCGCGCCGTATGGATCACGGAGAGCACATCCCCACTATTTGTCTGGAGTCTTTGAAGAACGGTAAGCTCGTGTAGGATCACCATTCTCCACTTGCTAGATAATTATAACTGTCTACAAAAAAGTGTGGGCGGGGCTTGTATGCATTCATGCGTAGGCGAGCTGCAACAAAACAATTTTAGCTGCAAGTTTAGAAAAGCCATCAACAACTGGAAACTAAACAAAATAATGTTGGAAACAAATTAGACGGCTCGGTACATGCATGATATTGAACTGGTTTTCGCTGAAAAAGAAAAAAGGACACAAACAAGAAAATTAAAAAGATTTCTATTGAAATCAAATTTATGTAGTGATGAGGAAATATACCACTGGTCCATAATGTAAACCATCAAGGAAAAAGCATGGAATGGTAACACGATTGACTTGCTAACAGACCATAGATCCCTACATCAGTGGCTGTACATAAGATCAATATTTTTTCACAAGCTGAATTCAATTCAATGCACTTCAGGTGTCAGTCAACGGCAACTAGCTGAACTAGCTATAGTCAGGCCGTAGCAGCCACTGATGTAGGGATCTATGGTCTGTTAGCAAGTCAATCGTGTTACCATTCCATGCTTATTCCTTGTTGGTTTACATTATGGACCAGTGGTATATTTCCTCATCACTACATCCTTTCGATTTCGATAGAAATCTTTTTAATTTTTTTTATATTATGCTTTGATTGTGCTTTGCAATATGTTTGTACTTCATTCTTGTCTTATATGTTAAGCATTGCTTGCACTGTGCAGAATGTGTTGCACTATGTGGTTTCCTGTTGTGTTGCTCTACATGAGTACTGTTTCGTGTCTATGTGGTATGCGCTTGCTGATTGCGCTCGCTATGCTGTATGTGCTCGCTGTGCTGTATGCTGCACTATTACTTGTCTGATGTTATGCGCTGCACAGTATGTTTGCGCTACATGTTGATTGTAGCTTGCGCTGGCTCTATACAGTGGAACCTCTCAAAGGCGGACACCATTGGGACTAACAAAATTGTCCATTATAGATAGGTTGTCCTATGATCAGGGGTTTATTATACATTATGTGGGTTATATTTGGGATTCAGTAAGTGTCCATTATAGAGAGGGTGTCCTCTGGAGAGGGGTGTCCGCTAAGAGGGGTTCTACTGTAGTATCTTGCACTATGGTATTGTTTGTCTGTTTTACTTGTGCTGAGTTGTGCTACACGTACATGTGTGTTGTTTCTTGTTTATAATATTAGTATCCATTGCTTGCACTATAGCTGTGCCATGTGTTGCGCTATAATTTTCATTCGCCTATTCAAGATGCATTGCTTGTGCTGTACAGTGTGTGTTGCGTACTTGTGGTATGCTGATTCTTGTCTATAGTTATACTAGCATATGCCATATTTGTGCTCTACAGTAGGTGGTGGTTACAATAATGCATTTTTTCGGCATTTTGAATGCATACTTTGTTGCTTTCTACAGCTTGTTTGACGCGCACACATGTGGCTTGTTGTGTAGCCTTAGTATTCGTGTGTTACCTTGCGATTTGAGTTATTTTTTTTCTTTTTTTTTTTTTTTCATTCATTGCTTTGTTTTCACTGAGGCGTCTGGTATTTATGGTTGTGGTGGTTACTTGCTCCTGTTGGTTTAGCTTTCGGTGGCCTTCATCATGTGTTGATTCTACTATTTCTGTTTCTGGGGTATGTGCTGGCTGGGTCTGCATGTTCATTCTGATAACTCAGCTGTGGTGGTCATGCTTTCTAGGTGGTCTGCAAGACCTGTTTGCGTATTGTGCTGTCTGTACTTTTATTTGTCCCTTATAATTATTGGTTGGATTTCTCTGCTAAGCATAATTATTTTCCGGTGTATCCAACGTAGTTACCAAGGCTTTGGCTCGCAGTAAGATTAACTTGTTTCCATCTCCCCCTTTGCATATTCCTTGGCCCCTATCGGATCCCTTTGTCAAATCGGCAGCCTCATTGGGTTGACCGATTGGATCAGGGTGTGCATGGGTACCTTGAGCAATCTTTAGGCTGTCTACCTTCACAATCTATGCTTCTGCGGCAAGACACTATGTGGACTTTACAGCAGGATTGTCTGATTCGTTTTGTTGTTGTTAGTAATAGTTCTATTCGTGTTTATTTGAGTGGTGTTCGTTTTTATGTTGTTTATTTTATCATGTCTTGCGGGATATTCATCGCTCCTCTTCTAAAAGATTGTTTGGAATCGCCCTCGGCATTTGCCTGTTACACCCGATTGTGGTCATTATTGTCTGTAGTGTCATCTGACAATGAGTTTGATGCTGTTATATTGTGGGCTGTGTGCTGTTTATGTGGAGGTGAATTTACATGAGATGCTTTAGCCATTGGGATGTGTCTCCATTGGTTCACGTGATTCTTCATTGGTCATATCAGTTTTTGTTGCGTATACCTAGGAGCGATCAATTTGGTGCTGGTGTTGCTTTCCATTTGGGTAGGACAATTCAGGATATTTGTCTAGTTGGTGCGCTAGTTGTCACCGTGGGGTCAAAAGCGCCTGATACTTTGTTTCTTTTCCTAGATACTACTTCCCAGCATTTACTCTCATGGATTGTGTTTGCATGGCTAGATTTAGTATGTGAATGCTAGGTATGTGTCTTATTTGTGGCATAGCGTAAATGAGAGAATATAGATAGTGAGAATTTTTATTATTAGCAGGGGTAAATAATAGTACTAGAGGGGACTAGAAGAATGATTACTATTGATATTTTTTTTAAATATAATTACTTTTGTTTAGTTTCTGGGGTTTGGGAGTGTATAGTGCTACGCACTATTGGAGGGGTCTACCTAGCTGGTAGGCCCATACACTCCCCAGGTGTGCAACCCGGGCGGGTTGCTGGTAGTTCATTCATTCCTGTACGTGGTTACAGATGGCAGACGGCCGGGGCCCTCCCAGGGGTTAGCACTCTGAAGTGTTGTAAGCCTTGTAGTGTTATAAGCCTTATAGTAGTGGACACGAATTGTACACATACACCATGTGCTGGCAGGCAAGTCCATGGTGGGCACCATGCAGGTGTCTGTTAAAATACCCTTTAAGATTGGGGGAGGGCCCTTGCCGTCAAAGTAGCAGAATGCAATGTTAAGCAAAATCCGGGGGAGTGGCCAACGCGATTCATTTCCAGACCATCCTCCTTCCACATAGAGGTGTCAGAGGAATATTAACAAAGTATCGCCTTTTAGCATTAATGAGTTAGTGAAATTCCAGGGGGGGAAATCCCATGGCACCCCCCCACTGTATGAAACCCTGCATCTACTAGACTAGTAACTGCTGCTCACAAAGTTGTAAGCAGCTAAATCAGCTACCATAGAATACAGCTAATAAATAGTGGTAATCTTGCCAATCCAGCCTTTTCAATTTAAAACTCAATCTCTTCAAATCAGTTACACTCACATTTATACCGACAGACGAACAATGTTTTACAATTGGAAACACAGAGGTGGCCGTGCAGAACACAGCAAAGAACAACACATACAACTTAAATTGTTCTAATCGCAGAGTTTACAGCACTGTTACATATCCTCGTAGTCTAAAATCAAACACCCCACCTAAATTTAGGCAAATTTGCTGATTTTCAGACAAAACCACCTAAATTTAGGTGACCATGAAGATTTTGATAGAATGTGCAAACATCGACCACCTAATCTAGGTGGCCTATAAATTAATTTTGATCTAAAAACATTGCCAGAAATGTGATACATTTTTTGGACATGTTAACAGTCTTCTAAACATCCACAAAGCACAAGAAGTTGGCTAGAAGGACTGTGCTGAATCGCTGAGGCAGAATAGCTATGATAAAGCTAGTAATATAACAGTGAATGCCGAATTTTGAAATTTCTAATTATCAGCACAAAAATCACCAAAATTTATTTTGCCTCTGGGGAAAAATATGCGCACGTCTACCAGAGCTAAAATAAGCATCAGTCAAGTCTGTTTATAGCTGTGAGCAACAATCCGGATTGAGCTAAGGCACAAATTTTGTCACAAACCTGTAAAACTTGTAAGAAATTTTGAAAATGTTCGAAATTCACGTACTAATGTATTACGAGAATGAGAGTGCTAACAATCATCGGGGGAAAAAAGAGCATGTGTGTGAGCGCTTAGCTATACATACAGCAAGTTAGCCACGAGTCTCTACAGCATGTTTCCACGTCGAACTAATTAGCTTTCCAGACGTTAGTTGGTCTTGGGCGATGCGTTTTCAGGTCGCTCTCAATTCCCGTAATACATTAAACCTTCAAGTGCGGACAACAATTCTAGCCTCTGTTTCTGTAGATTTTACTAACCTTTGCAACCATTACACAGACAAACTAGTGCTGTGATCACCGTTAATATGCAAAATCAAGTTGCACAACGCGCGGGCTTGTTGTCAATGACAAGTGCAGTTAACCATGCCCACTTTACAATCTACCAACTGTCGTGTGCTAGAATCACTCTCACTGGAGCAAGAAATGCCACTTCTTTGGTCAAAACAGCATGTGTGAGACAAAGTTAGTGCATGTATGGCTGCTTTTTATGTCAAGAAGCCCCTGGAGACCCAGTGGTGCTAGGTATTCCCGCCATAGCTCTGCTAGGCGGGGCCGCCATTGGCCCGCCATCCCACTCCCCCATCGCCGTATTTCGTCTATAGGCGAAATAAACTTTCTTCGAATTTTTACGCCCACTTCTTGTGACGTCAAACTTGCTAGGCAACAATAGGTGCCCATCGCTTGTGAAGGGTTAACTAAGGTTAATATACAGAATGGTATATGAAAAAATTTAACTCCTTGTCCCGCAATGGAGACATTTAAATGGAATTTAGGTGGCGATAGTCAAAATTTATTCAATTTCATGAACATTCTTAAGCATTTTGCCAAAAATATAAGACGAAAGAAAAATAGTATGTTTTCATGTGTGTTGTATTGATCCTCTCTTCTCATGTTCAGTTAGGAAGCACTGCTCTGATGGAGGCTGCTCGTGAGGGTCGCACAGCCATTGTACAATACCTGGTTGAGAGAACAACAGCTCAAGTTAATGCCACAGATAATGTGAGTCATAGTAACAGTGTACAGCATAATATTATTACTGTACATGTACATTGGGTACTTGTGAATGATCACAAGTATAATTAGTGCTGCCACGATATAGATTTTTGTATGTCGCATATCATGGATGATTTTGTCATGATATATTGCATGTCACGATAGACAACCAAAAAATTTGAAAGATATATACAATCATAAGATTATGGTGATTGATGAGGTGTCTGCTAGTGCTAGCTACTTAGTGTTTTCGTAGAGGAAAATTAGTATATCTGCATGTTGAGGGGTTAGACAGTCACGCTTCTCAGTGATGATATTCCCAGCAGAGCTAAATAGATGCTCAGATGAAACACTGGTAGCTAAAAAGGAGAACATTCTTTGCACAAGCCTGCACATTAATGGATATAATGTTTTTCTCTGGTACCACCACTCTACCTCTTTGACAACTAAGCTGGCTGGGGCAGAGCACGTGACTTTAACCCGTGCACCCACGCGTTAGCGACCTGACCACGTCAGCTCATTGCTGGGCGTGTCACTGTAGGCGTGGTTTCTTCTGGTCTGGAATCATGGCGAATTTGAGCAATTTTGAGGGCTCTTGTACTCAGCTATTCCAGATTGTGTGGCTGATTTCAGCTATCCAGGTACATTTAGATGACTGTAGCAGTAATTCCTACAAGTTCTGAATGCTTGCCATTGACCGATAGGCAGAAGTCAGTGCAGCTCGTTTGCTTGCTTCTTCTTCTTGCAAGCGGCTCAGGCCCCTTCGGCTAGACACACACAGACACTACAAAAATATCTTATCATCCACACAGTTCATGTCTGTCTCTTAAAAAAAAGAGTTCTTCAGACGCTAGACCCTTTGATCTTCAAAGCGCCGACACCGGAAACTTGTACAGATGAAAGTTCCGATTCCATGCCGTCAATGGCGGTGGTTTCACAGTACTTGAATGCCGCCTGCATCTCATTTCCTGTACATTAACCATTATAATTGTGTTATTAATAAATTATTAATAAGTGGTCACTTACCATGAATATATAATAGCTTGTATTTTTACAATTTTTCATAGCTCAAAAAGCTACAGGGTCGGATTCAAGATCAATCGATTTTTCAGCCTTGTACATTTCGAGCTCCTTTGCCACACTGTCCACAAAATGATCATATTCAGTTCCTCAAACAAATCTCCTAAAAGTTTAGAAACTGTATCCTTGCATTTCTTTGGTGATAGTTCATTGGTTTCTTCATGACTTGTTGCTTCTTCACCGGCTCCCTGTACTTCTCTTTCCAAACCCAATAGCTTGTCTTCTACTTGATCAATCATTCTACTTTTGCTGGTCACATCAAGGAAAGGTAGCTCCTTATAACGTGGATCGAGGTAATTTGCAATATTCATGAGCACAGCTGCAGTTTAATATCGTTCTTGCAAATCAATTCTGATTGCTTTTTTGACCTTTCTTGCTGTGCTAGCATCACTGTCATCTGTTCTCAGAGTCTTCTCCACTAGTTTGTAAAGTAGTAGTATAATGACCATGCTCACTGTAGGGTACTTCACTGCTGACATAACTTTTGTCGCATGCTGAAAAGGCTTCAGAATATCAACAAGCAACTCGATCACTATCCCCCCATCCCCGTCTGGCATCAAGTGCCATACTTTACCTTCCATCAGCTGCGATAGCTGCTTGCTGCTCCATTATTCTCTCTAGCATGCCTAATGTGCTTCCCCAACGTGTTGTACATTCTTGTACTAACTGGTGCTTGGGTAGCTTGAGCATCTCCCTCTTCTTTCGCAGTTTGTACGTCTCCTTCGTTGTTTTGTCAAACAACTTTCAGCACGGACCAAGAACTCTTGGGACTCTTGTTTAGGGGCAATTATAATTTTTCAAACTGTCCTGACAACTTGCCAGAACGCAACAATTTTTGAACTGACATGTACATAATTTGAACTGACATTATAATATAATATTTTTATTGAGTACAAAATTGAATTGACAATATTCATGGTTAATATTAGTCATGGAGAAGAGATCCATTGGTCCCAGTCATCAAGCACTAGACTGTCCGTGTCTTCTTCCACATCATCCGTCAGTGTCATGCTCAGCTTCTCGCGGTCTGTATTCTTTTCTAGGAGCTTGATTTACTCTGTGCATGCTGCTGCAGAAGCATGACAACGGAGGTCCTCCAATAGATATCTCCAGAAGATCATTCAATGTACTTGTGAGCAGATTGGTCCTCAACTTAGTCTAAACTGTTTTTACCAAAAATCTGCTCAACGTGAATTGTAGTGAATGGTAGGCTGAATACTAACTCAGACAATATAAGAACATTTGGCCACTTACTGGGATCTAGGCAAGTGTGCAATTTGTACATGTACCAAACTTTGCGATAACTCTCAGTATCGGTTGCCAAGTACTTTTGTGCATATTCTAATTTAAGCCGTGTCCGCACTACAAAGTGGTTTCAATTCGCATTGACTCTGATTCGGATCAAACTGATTCAAGCCGCATCGAGCACGTCCGCACTAGAACAAGATCAAGCAGAATCGAGCCAGTTGCTGGCGTCGATCACGTCATGTGACGTAAGCGACAGTTTGCTGAAAGATAAAAAAACTAGCCTAGTCACATACCAGCACTAGGCTGATGGGTCCTACGCTTTGTTTTACTTCCAGCGCACACTAGGGCGGTCTTAGTCAGCGCTCAAGTTAGCTGTCTTCACAAAGCAAGCCATGTGATCGAGGCCACACCCAGATTCAATTCAGTCACGATCGACTTCAAACCACATATGAAAGTGGATTGGGACGAATGCGCATTGAATCCTGATCCGAAAATTTGCGTGCATTTATGCGCAGTGCGGACGGAGCCAAACCGCATTGAATGCGGTTCAATGCGCATTGGAACGCCAGTGCGGACACGCCTTAAAACCTCCTCTAACTCATCTTGAATAACCTCTGCACAAAGACCTTTTGCTACTAATGGACTACAAAAAAGGAGATGATGTGATCTACTGCTTCTCTGAGCTCAACTGAAGTGTCATCACTGCTGGATGCTAGCCAGCTCTGTGCTTCTAGGAACACAAGAAAAAAATGAAGAAGCTTCACTTCTGACCATTCAAGACGTTTCTTCAACTTCTCATCCAGCCGTTTTAGATCAGTTACCACCTGTTGTAGCGTTCGGGGGTTCGATTGTTAGAAAGACTTTATTAGAAAAGCAGCAATAGAAGAATAGAATCGAATCGAATAAAAAAATTAGTAAGATACTAGTCCTTTTAGATACACTCAATGACTTAATTAGCAATAGTGGGACTAGCTACATTAGTTAGCACTTAGTAGTGTACACAGCACCACATCTCCCTATCTAAAAGTCATTGTCCGATGAGAGGAGTGAAGTGCTGTCTAGGTGCAGGGGTGTGGTTACCTTACTAGATAATTTTCTGCCGTCTGTATCATGCTCTCTGTCAACTCTGAATTGTTAAAGATTTAAAGTTTTGTATCAGTGTTAAATTGTTGTGGATAGCTTTCATTGCTTTGTAGAAATCTTGCTAGTTGTATCACATCCAGTCAGAGCACGGAGTGCAGGGAGACGCCTTCCAAGCTTGTTCCTGTGCTGTAGTAAGGTGTCTCAAGCCAACAAAGACTTGGAAACATTTGATGACCAGCGTCTTGCTGCTTTTAATAGCAATTCTCTCAAAATGGACTTTGAGAAAATTCCCTGCACGTCAGCCAATGCAAGAAAGCATATTCAAAGGGCATATTATCAACAACAGCTATGGATACAAGCCCCACTTAAGATGGTTTAGAAATTAACGCTGAGTCGTATGGTTTCACAAACAAATTTAATAGTTCCTGGTATTGTTACCTCCAAGCCTGAAGACCTTCCTGTTCCTTGTACATGTGGTAAATGTGCCCACAAGAATGGATATGTCGCTGCAGGGTAGCTGGAATCAAGTGTTGCAAATACTGCAAGTGTAAAGGAGGTGAATCCTGCAAAAACCCTATCACTGAATAACTTAATTTTTGTGAAAATCATTTTTGTAAAAGAAAATAAAAAGATTTCTAACGAAATCAAAAGGATGTAGGAATAAAGAAATCTGCTACTGGTCCACAATGTAAACCAACAGGAGCAAGCATGGAATGATAGCGCGATTGACTTGCTAAATATAAGTTAGACGACGAGGCCATGGGATCTACGCTGTTTAGAAACCGAGGCGGGTTTGTTGTGACGACCGAGCGTAGCGAGGTCGTTACATAACCCGGCCGAGGTTTCTAAACCGCGTAGATCCCATTGGCCGAGGCGTCTAACTATTTTAGAGTATAGCCACGAGTAGCTAAGCAACACTCACACGACGGATTTTGTAAACAAAGAAATGGCGTTTGTACAAGACGAGGCGTGCTAAAGTTGTTTCTTAGTTCTGAACAGAGAAAGGGCAATCTTCGATGGCGAACAACACTCAGCAGTACTCTTACACAAACGTTAATGTTAATCGAACGGTAAGTCAAGCGCCTCTAGCATTAAACTGTCCACACAGAAGCTCTTTGGGTCGCCAGCCATGTGCGCCACTATAACAAACTCCACCCTGGCTTTTGAAACTCCTCCCCTGCCACGGCATGCTCGGCGCACTGCAGTGCGGACTCGCGACTAACGATCGAAAGCGAGCAACATTTCTAGTTCACCTCCACTCGTCTATCTGCACTACGTGTCAACTAGTCGTCGCTCTTGTTTATGATAGTCTTTTGAATCCAACAATTCCTGTACTGATTCAAGTTGGCTTCTAAGTAGCGCGGCTTGGATACTAAGTGCGCGGTTTGGATACTAAGCTATTTAGAGTCCAAGCTGTAGTCAATCTCATTGGTCAATATCACTAGACTATACTCTAACAGACCATAGATCCCTACATCAGTGGCTGCTGTGGCTGACTATAGCAGTTCAGCTAGTTGCTGTTGACTGACACCTGACATGAATTCAGCTTGTATCAAAATCAAAATCTTATGTACAGCCACTGATGTAGGGATCTATGGTCTGTTAGCAAGTCAATCGTGTTATCATTCCATGCTTGCTCCTTGTTGGTTTACATTGTGGACCAGTAGCAGATTTCTTTATTCCTACATCCTTTTGATTTCGTTAGAAATCTTTTTATTTTCTTGTTTGTGTCCTTTTTTCTTTTTCAGTGAGTTTCAAATTTTTGGTGCAGTTCGAATTCAGCCGGCGCAAGATATAATGTATTTATTTGATTCCACCATTGGTTTGGTTCGCTGTCGTTGATAATTTCTTTATGTGAGCTTTTTAATTTGTAGCTCATATTACAGTGCAACCTCGATTATCCGGACAGCTTTGGCCACCGAAAATTTCTAGACGTCCGGATAACCGAAAAAGTCCGGATAACGAAAATCAAAATGGCGGCCGTTCACAAGCATCCGAACGATGGCAATAGAGGCTTAGATCGTTGAGATCGCACTCTCTTGTTTATGCAAACATTGTTTCCTACCGTGGGGAGGTGAAATAAACCAGACCGCTTGGCTACAGAACTGTGGAAAACAACGAGCAAACAGCAGCGTGGCCGTTAATTATATTCATAACATGTAACATTGTAGCGCTAATTATATTCATAGAATTTTGTACATACCAAATATCTAATTATCCGAAAATAAGGTCCCCCAGCCAGTCCGGATAATCGAGGGTACGGATAATCGAGGTCCGGATAATCGAGGTTGCTCTGTATTCCTAAATATGCTCATGCATTCATGCATGCTGCACTGCATACGAGCCCCGCCTACTCTGGTTTAGAAATTTCTGTATGGCTGTGATACTATCTGGCAAGCAGCAGAACGATGATACTACACGAGCTTACTCGGTGAGTTGTTCTTCGAAGACTCCAGACACCAATATGCGCTCTCCATACGGTGATACTCTACTAATAAATTCGTGTGATAGGTCACGTGCGTATTACGTAAGCCATCTTGTTTTCTCGTTCATCCCTACATAGGGAGTCACTACCGTGCCTCCCTAATACTAAATACTGCCTATGTTTATATTTCAGTTAATAAAATAATTGTGTCTTTTTGTTGGTAATACCCTGTACTTGTACTGTTTCCAAGCCATCAGAATCTTAAAATATTAAACTCTTTAAAATAGATATGTTAATGCATTTCTGAAAAAGGTGTAGCCCTTTTTTTGGGAAGTGAATATTGGTTTTGGCACACATTCCTTAGGGTCATATTACCTTAGAACAGTTGCTAGAAATTAGGTTACTAAAAATGGTTAAGAAGATAAAGCAATTATTGTTAGTGACACTGCCAATAAAAAGGGCGTGGTCATTTTCGGGTATTTCGCAGCAGATAGACAATTTGGCACATATTACATCTTATTCCTTGGGGTCAAACTACCCAATAACAGTTGAGTTATCCTCTCCTAACTTAAATGCCCTGACTAAAAAATCTTAGTCAGGGGTTCTACTATTAGTGCTGCAACTAGTCACAATCCATGTGTTCGAGACCACGCCCACATCTAATCCAATTCATGTCTCTTCAATGCACCTCTGTATGGATTTGGGTGAATGTGCATTGTAGGATTTGCTTAGATTCACTTTTGTAAAATTGACGTGTAATGAGGACGGGATTAAACTGGTTTCGATTGCGCATTGAACCCCTAGTGCGGACATATCTGGACCAGTTACAAACGATTATGGGATAATGATATTAAATTATTGTTTTCGAATGCACATTGAACCTCATTAGAGCCCTAGTGAGGACGAGCCTTATCTGGACCAGTTACAAATGATTGTGTGATAATGATACAAGTAAAGTAAAAAAGCTTTAATAAAAAAAATGGAAAGTGTAGGGATGACTCTTAAAAAAGGAAAGGAACAAGATGGGATGATGCTTGCAAAAGTAAAGGAACAAGATGGAATAATGCTAAGCTTGCAAATGTAAAAGTCCCAAGTATCCCTACATCAGCGGCTTGCTGCGACACAACTGACAAATACGGAATCCTCTTCCTATACCTTTACAATTGTCGATTACTTCATCGGACTGCGTCCTCCAAACACAGCTATATGCAGCTTATTTACAACTGTCAACTACTTCATCGGACTGCGTCCTCCTAAACACAGATACCTCTAGTTATTTACAACCATCAATTACTTCATCGGACTGCGTCCTCCAAACACAGATACATCTAGTTATTTACAACTGTCAACTACTTCATCGGACTGTGTCCTCCTAAACACAAATACCTCTAGTTATTTACAACCGTCAATTACTCCATCGGACTGCGTCCTCCTTCAAGCCGCTGATGTAGGGATACTTGGGACTTTTACATTTGCAAGCTTAGCATTATTCCATCTTGTTCCTTTACTTTTGCAAGCATCATCCCATCTTGTTCCTTTCCTTTTTTAAGAGTCATCCCTACACTTTCCAGTTTTTTTATTAAAGCTTTTTTACTTTACTTGTTCCTGTTACTTTTTTGATCACTATCAGTTTGAACTTATTATTTGTATTCTATGTTAGATGTTATTTCATTTTGACAACTCTGTGAGCAGCAGTTACTAGTCTAGCAGATGTGAACGTGCACAGCTAGGGTCTGGAGAGTAAGGAGTGTAGTTTAAAATAATGTTTAATAATTATTATCAATCATTCATTAAAAGGTTTAAAATAGTAAAGAGGTTAAGGACGCAGACAGCAAAATATCAAGTCCAGGTATGATTTGACAACATGATACTTGTTAGTACAGTAGTGGATGAAGGAAGAGTCTAATAGTGACAACTCATGGATGCTGCAAGCCTAATAGTACGAGCGAGCACGCCTAGTAGAACCTTGTTGATGTCAATATCACACTCACGGAGGCTTCTAGTCCTTTACAACTTATCTGCGTGGTGTAGGAACCTTACTGTGCGTAGAATCTTGCTGCCGGTAACTTAGAATACTTGTTCACGTCTGGGTATGTCAGTTTTAACCCGCCATCTGAAGCTTTAACGAACAGATCAGTGTTACTTAGGGTATAGTACTGCTCTAGACAAATTTCATACCTCTGGCTTGCGCGCTGAAGCGTCCAGAGCAGAGACAAAACGCAGTATCGATCGAGATAGCTACAAAACTGATGTGGGCGGAGTTAATGATACGAGCGTCAAGAGGGTTAAATATTTAATGGCGTCTTCAGTCCAAAACGGCCCAAAAACCGTGTTTTTCATGGATTACTCGCTTCTGGTAGTGTTTAATGCCTATCTAAGAAGTAAGTGCACTATTCCAGATGTATACACGTGCAATTGTGCAGGTTTGGTAGTGATTCGTTCACTCAGGACAGCGCTAGGCTTACTGAAAGAAGAAAGAAGAAAGAAGAAGAAGATGAACAATTCGCGTGGGCGGCGATTTTTGTTTACCACTTTAGAAACGTCTACTCGCTTCGCCAAAGGTATTTCCAAGCTCAGAACAATCGCCTGATCAATCCTAGATGTCTGGAATCTCGAGAAACGCTACAACAATGAAGATCTTCAACGGCCTCCCTGAGAGTCGCCATCTTGATTTTCGTCGACAAGCAAGCAGTCCCGGCGACTTTCATAGACTTCCTACAAGCGCTCGCACTTCAGATTCCCTTAGAGATAGTGAAAATGCAGTAGAAATGTATAACAGTGGAGATATGTGCGAAAACTCATTTTCACACATGAGTAGCCGCCATCTTAGTTCGAGGTCATCCCTACATATCATTGCCGATCGGCAATGATAATTAAAGACAGTTAAAAGTTCATGTGTGTTGTATTGATTCTCTCTTCTCATGTGCAGTATGGATCCACTGCTCTGATGTGTGCTGCTGTGGTTGGTCACACAGCCATTGTACAATACCTGGTTGAGAGAACAACAGCTCAAGTTAATGCCACAAATAATGTGAGTCATAGTTACAGTGTACAGTGTATTACTGTGCATGTACATTGGGTACTTGTGAATAAACATTGATAGAAATTACTAAGACACTTAGGTTACACTGCTCCTGATTCACTGCAAACTGGGTACATTTCTATTCATTTTGTCGTTTACATGTATCTGATGAAACCAGGTATAAAATAATTTGAGTGATACCACTGCCTAGTGGGGTTTCATATAGAATTTTGGGAGAATTTTCATATTTTTGAAAGTTGATCAGCTTTTAGAAAGTTTCTTGAGAATTTTGTAATTCTAAGCCCTCTGAGAGTGATGTTCAGGACTTTGCTATTTTGGACACCAACAGACGAAAAATTGAATTCCTCACAATGATTTTTATGTCACGGGTTAGCACTTAACAGTGTTCTACAGTGCTTCCAGTCTAAACATTCCAATTTACCACATTTCACTTACAAGAAATGATTTTGCTCATAAAAACTAAACTATAGATGTCACGGTTATATGATTTGGTGAGAGAGTTGATACATCCATCTAGAGTATGTGTGTACAGTTAGGAAGACATGGCTTAATTCATCTCGAAGATATCAGCAGTTCAGTGGCTGTTGTTGGAAACACCAATTATTTTTAGGCCATAAAAACTGCTATATTGTTAGTTAAGAAAAAAGACTTGGCAAACAGTTGAGTAACTAGTTCATCTATCATATACTGTAAAATGGGCGCTTGATGTTCATGGAAACTACAGTACGGTCCTAAACAAGGCCAAAATTACCCAAATTCTACAGGTGAGAAAGTTTTTAGACTCAAAAACGTGCAACTTCGAGAGTTAAGAAAAAAGCATTTGCAAGCAGCTAGCCACATGCCTTTACTATCCTCAGCGTTTCAATCGTGACAGTAGCTTACACTGTACTCGAATATGGCGACCTGATGGCGGCAGCACTCGCCGCTTCTAGTCGTCTTTGCTATATCTTGTGACGTAGACAATGACGTTCGTCAAATCATAGAGACAATGTACGGATATATACGGGTATTGTATCCGTATATTGTCCGTACATTATATTTATGATTTGACGAGAAGAAAGAAGAAAACGAAGATGACGAAACTCGATTTTCACCGTTTCCAGGTTCGTCACTTTAGTAACAATTTCGAGCGATCTCCTTGCTACTGTAAGATGGGGCAACGCTAGAGAGCAAATCTAAGTGTCTTTGGACGTTTAAAATTCATCACCAGGCGAAATATCAGCGTTTGAACGCTAATACATTGTATGTAGCCGCCATCTTGTTTTCTCGTTCATCCCTACATAGGGAGTCACTACCGTGCCTCCCTAATATAGCTCTTGTGCCAGTTCTGTACTCTTTCTACTCTTTTATAGGAATCACGGACTGCCTGTCATTATGCTGCTAGTCGTGGTCACCTGGAGGTGGTAAAGCTACTAGTATCACATGGATCCAACTTACAGCTGAGGGATAAGGTGATTGAATTTCTTGATTATAGTTATAATCTTTGCTATGTGTAGTATGCTCATCTGCACTAGGGCTCTAATTAATGCACAAGAAACTTTTACAGGGCTTTTAATGTAGAGGAGCCACTTTTTATTCCCAGAGTTGTGTGTGTAGTTAGTCCACACAACTTTCTACATACCGTATAGCTGGTTATATTCGACGGTCAAATATTTCGTTTATAATATTTTAGATTGGATCTAATTTTCGAAACGCACTCGCTGCTCGGAAATAAAATCCTGGCTAGAATTTCTTTGCCCTTCATTTGAAATCAATGGTGTCGAGAACTGTTTAGTCGCTAAACCACGCCAGCCACGGTTTATGATTGTTTAATGGAACTAAAGAGTCGAACAGAAGTTGCTGTACCTCAATGTCCTCCTTTCGCTTACCGTGCGAGTAGTCTCTCGCCATCAGTCTTGCGTGCAGCAGTGAACATGGCCAGACACTTTTGTAACAGAGGCGCTTGCCGTTTTTACTGCTATCGCGGCACCAAGCTTCCCGTTGCTACCATCAGATTCTGATAAGAAGCGTTGGAAGTGGGCTCTAGCCTCATCTGTTCGCAAGTATTTGCACGAGAAAATTTTCAGTCTTCAAAATTTTTGGTGTGGTTCAGATTTTCGTAGATTTAATTTTTGACCTGCATTCAGTGATCGAAAATAAATTCCTGTCGAAAGTAACGGGCTATACGGTAGCTATTATCTTTGCATTAATGCAGATTGCAACTTTGAGCATGAGAAAATGCAAGACACACGGTGCTCTACGGCTCTCTCCCATTGAGGCTAATACAATAGCGCCATGTTTGTGACATCACTATAATTTGTACGACGTCACAACGAACCACACCTACGACACAGCAGTCACTGTCTAGCGCCACAACAAGGCTTGGCGGTTATTATTTCCTCAAGCTTAGCTACTATCTATGCTGTAGTAGCACGATTAAGAACGGGCAAAGCGCAAAACACAACTTTTGATCGACGCCATTCTTGCCACTCGACTGCCGCTCGCATTTCTACGCACAGCACGTAGAAATTCGTAATCAATAAACACTCATATTGGATGAATATCATTATAATACGGCAGAGAATCGAAGTCACAGTTAAAGTTGGTGTTTTCGATGACCGCGTTTTCGCATGGTGGGACGTATCAAAAAACTGGTTTAAAAACTGGTGAAAACTAAAGTATCTGGTTATCCTGATATCAAGTGGTATTTCTTAACTCACAAAGATGTGCTGATTTCAGCCCTAACTCTTTTATCACAAAAAAATCGCCAATTTCTTGTATAATTAGGGTTCATACTTCACCATGCTTGGAAGTAATAAGCTTTCTAACTTGCTCTTGCCATTCCTACCAACCCTAAATCTTTGTTAAAATGTTTTTATTACTTGTATAAACTGAGTCACCCTTGTTTTTATCATTCTTCCCCCATCTTCTCTACTCCCTCTGTGTCATAATTCACATTCAGTATTGTGGCCCATAATCCTGGTGAGGTCGAGTGCAAACACTACAATTAATAACTATCATATGATATCACTTGTCCAGCTCAAGGCTATTTCTTCATGTTGCACTGATCTCAATGATCATGATACACGTGATTACAGGATAAAATTATACTGTTACAATACAATGATGCTGCCTCTTTTTAAGGTGGCAGTATACCGTTACGTGAGTAATGATATTCATGGTTGTAGTCAATACAGTGGCAATTACTATACTCTATTCACCAAATCTATATTATTTCAGTGTGCTCATTATTCACTCACTGTTTTGAGATTAGTTTTCTACATTGGCATTCAGAGGGCAACTTGAAGACCTTTTTCGTCAGACCCTTCTTCTTTGGCTCCAACCTAGTAGCACTTCGCGAGAATCAAGGTGGAGTAAGGCCTATTGCTGTAGGGTGCACTCTGAGGAGATTAGTGGCTAAAGTTGTGAGTAGTTTTGTGGTTGATGATGGCTGACCTCCTCAGTCTTCGTCAACTAGACTATGGTGTCTGTGGTGTTGCTGAGGCAGCAGTTCATATAGCTAGATGTTTTCTTTCATTAATGCCTACTGATCATGCCATGGTGAAGCTAGACTTTAAGAATACTTTCAATTCCATTCACTGAGACAAGATGCTCGAAGCATGTCGCAGGTTTGTGTCTGATGTCCACCCCTTTGTTTTTTTCTGCTTACTCTTCTCCTTCTAATCTTTTCTGGGGTAAACATCAGATTGCCTTTGCTGAAGGTGTACAACAAGGAGACCCCTTGGGCCTTTTGCTTTTTTGTCATTCGTATTTTTCACTGGGTCAACAGTTCACTTCTGATCTTTCTATCTTGTACTTGGATGACATTTCAATTGGAGGTCCATGTGATGTTATCATTGAGGTTCTTAAAAGCTGTCATGGAGGCAAACTCATTGGGTCTGACCTTAAATGTTCTGAAATCCGAGATCATCACTGGTAGCTCACCTTCTCATGATTGTCTACTCACCTTTTTACCTGGCGCTAAGTTAGTGGATCCTTCCCAGACTTCTCTCCTTGGTTCTCCCATTGGTGATGTCAACTGTGTGTCATCAGCCATCGAGGAAAAAACTGCCACCTTCTTTCATTGAGTAATAACCTCAACCTCCTTTCAGGTCACGATGCTTTCACTTTACTTCGCTCTTCTATTGCCATTCCTAAACTTCTCTATCTCCTTTGGACAGCTCCTTGTTTTGGTTTGAATTCTTTGTCTGAGTTTGATTCTGTTCTTGTAGAGGCCCTGAGCAAAATAAGTAACACTCGTCTTACTTTCTCGAGTCCAGCCTGGCTCCAAGCCTCCCTCCCAGTTAAATTTGATGGTCTTGGAATTCGCAGTGCTGTTGATGTCGCCCCTTCTGCATTTTTGGCTTCAGCTCATTCCACAGCTCCTCTTGTCAGCTCTATCTTTCCATTTTCTTTCCCTCTTCTTTCTCCCGTTGTGTCTAGTGCTCTTTCTTTGTGGTCAGGTAATGTGCCAGATGTTCACCCTCCTTCTGGGGACAATGCAACTCGTCAGAAGGCTTGGGACACACCTGGAGTTGAGTAAGTTTCAAGGAGATTGCTGGAGGGGGCCCAGGATTGTCAGGACAGGGCTCGTCTTTTGGCAGCTTCTTGTGGTGAGTCAGGATTGAGTAATAGGTTATGCTCTCCCTCTGTCGTCTGTTGCATCATCCCATCTTGTTCCTTTACTTTTGCAAGCATCATCCCATCTTGTTCCTTTACTTTTGCAAGCATCATCCCATCTTGTTCTTTTACTTTTGCAAGCGTCATCCCTGCACTTTTTAGTTTTTTTATTAAAACTTTTTTACTTTACTTTAGAGGTACAGTTATTATCATTGCCGATCGGCAATGATATGTAGGGATGACCTCGTTAAGATGGCGGCTACTCATGTGTGAAAATGAGTTTTCGCACATATCTCTATTGTTATACATTTCTACTGCATTTTAACTATCTCTATGTGAATCTGAAGTGTAAGCGCTTGTAGGAAGTCTATGAAAGTCGCCGGGACTGCTTGCTTGACGACGAAAATCAATATGGCGACTCTCAGGGAGCCGTTGCAGATCTTCACTGATTTAGCATTTCTCGAGATTCCAGACGTCTAGGATTGATCAGAGGATGGTTCTGAGCATGGAAATACCTTTGTGGAAGCTAACAGACGTTTCTAAAGTGGTAAACTAAAATCGCTGCCCACGCGAATTGTTCATCTTTCTTCTTCTTCTTCTTCTTCTTCTTCTTCTTCTTCTTCTTCTTCTTCTTCTTCTTCTTCGTCTTCTTCTTCTTCTTCTTCTTCTTCTTCTTCTTCTCCTCCTTCTCCTTCTCCTTCTCCTTCTCCTTCTCCTTCTCCTTCTCCTTCTCCTTCTCCTTCTCCTTCTCCTTCTCCTTCTCCTTCTTTCTTTCTTCTTTGAACGAGCTTAGCACTGTCCTGAGTGAACGAATCACTACCAAACCTGCACAATTGCACGTGTATATATCTGGAATAGTGCACTTACTTCTTAGATAGGCATTAAACACTACCAGAAGCGAGTAATCCTTGAAAAACATGGTTTTGGGCCTTTTTGGACTGAAGACGCCATTAAATAATTAACCCTCTCGTCGCTCTTATCATTAACTCCGCCCACATCAGTTTTGCAGCTATCTCGATCGATACTGCGTTTTGTCTCTGCTCTGGACGCTTCAGCGCGCAAGCCAGAGGTATGAAATTTGTCTAGAGCAGTCTATAGCCTAAATAACCGATCTGTTCATTAAAGCTTCAGATGGCGGGTTAAAACTGACATACCCAGACGTGAACAAGTATAAGTTACCGGCAGCAAGATTCTACGCACAGTAAGGTTCCTACACCACGCAGCGTAAGTTGTAAAGGACTAGAAGCCTCTGTGAGTATGATATTGACATCAACAAGGTTCTACTAGGCGTGCTCCTACTTTTAGGCTTGCAGCATCATGAGTTGTCAGTATTAGTCTCTTCCTTCATCCATTACTGACAGTACTAACAAGTATCATGTTGTCAAATCATACCTGGACTTGATATTTTGCTGTCTGCGTCCTTAACCTCTTTAACTATTTTACTCCTTTCATTGAATGATTGGTAATATTAAACATTATTTTAAACCACACTCCTTACTCTCAAGACCCTGTGCACATTCACATCTGCTAGACTAGTAACTGCTGCTCACAGAGTTGTCAAAATGAAATAACATCTAACATAGAATACAACTAATAAGTTCAAACTGATAGTGATCAAAAAAGTAACAGGAGCAAGTAAAGTAAAAAAGCTTTAATAAAAAAACTGAAAAGTGTAGGAATGACTCTTAACCCTTTAATTACTAAATTATCTTGCTGAAATTTTAACCTCGTAAATGCTGACCACTTCTACCGTGAATATCTCGTGTGTCTTTTGTGCTACTGGTCTCAAATTTGCGTCCTTTTACGCCAGTGAGTAGCCGCAATTGCCCACACTCAAGTCGGTCGATATGCCCCTCCCACTTCGAAAGTGAAGCCGATAAAGTGCAGCGACCTCGTCAAATTTTGCTCAAAGTTAGTACTTTGGGGCTGGCTACTGAAAAGTACATGTAAATAGCAGTGGTTTTGGTCAGTGTAAAATGTAGCCCAGATCATAGAGAATGCGCAAAAATGTGTTTTCCGAGCACCCGAAGCCCTAAAATGTCCAAATTTTCTTGGCAGCCATTTTGTTTTTCCTAAAATGTTGTGAAATTTGCACTGAAGCCATAGAAATGCCGAAGCCAATACGTTTAGCGCAGGGGGCGCGCCGAAAACCGGTCAATATTTTGCGGTTATTTGTATTATTCAATTTGGCTTAATTTGGGGATATTTTAGCACTTTTTCATAAAGTTATGCTGTCTGAAGTATGTATGACGCCAAATGGCGTCATTAGGGGTTAAAGGGTTAAAAAAGGAAAGGAACAAGATGGGATGATGCTTGCAAAAGTAAAGGAACAAGATGGAATAACGCTAAGCTTGCAAATGTAAAAGTCCCAAGTATCCCTACATCAGCGGCTTGAAGGAGGACGCAGTCTGATGGAGTAATTGACGGTTGTAAATAACTAGAGGTATCTGTGTTTAGGAGGATGCAGTCCGATTAAGTAGTTGACAGTTGTGAATAACTAGAGGTATCTGTGTTTGGAGGACGCAGTCCGATGAAGTAATTTTTTTTTTTATGGCAAACATAAAGCTCAATAGCCAGTGGCTAATAGAGAGCAGCAAAAATAAATAAATATAAGTAATAAAATACGACTATTATAAATTATGGTAGTGTTAATAATATTATGGTAGGGTATTGTTAATATGTCTAGAGACTTGAAAAGAAAAACTGGACAGAGAGAGAGAAGACTTGATAGAAGAATCAAGAGAGTTCCATAGAAGAATTGCAGAGGGAAAATAGGATTTAGAGAAGGAACTGGAGCGGGAAAAAATAGGAAGGAAGTTGTTAGGGTCATAGGAGCGAATGGGGTAGGGAGGACGGGGGTATTTTATGAGAATAGAGAAGCAAGGAAAGTGAGAAGGGTTGTGGGAAATTTTAAAGAGAGATTTTAGACTTGAAATTTTGCGGCAAGAAGAGAGACTAGAAATGTGATGAGAAGAAGAAATAGAGGGAATAGAGTCGGAATCGAATTTAGAAGCGAGATTTAAAGCAAAAGACTGGACAGATTCTAGTTGTAAATAACTAGAGGTATCCGTGTTTAGGAGGACGCAGTCCGATGAAGTGGTTGACAGTTGTAAATATGCTGCAGGTAGCAGTGTTTGGAGGACGCAGTCCGATTAAGTAATCGACGGTTGTAAAGGTATAGGAAGAGGATTCCACATTTGTCAGTTGCACGTCGTCGCAGCAAGCCGCTGATGTAGGGATACTTGGGACTTTTACATTTGCAAGCTTAGCATTATTCCATCTTGTTCCTTTACTTTTGCAAGCATCATCCCATCTTTTTCCTTTCCTTTTTTAAGAGTCATCCCTACACTTTTCAGTTTTTTTATTAAAGCTTTTTTACTTTACTTTATGATTTGGTGAGAGAGTTGATACATCCATCTAGAGCACGTGTGTATAGTTAGGAACACATGCCTTATTTCATCTCGAAGATATAAGCAGTTCAGTGGCAGTTGTTGGACACACCAAATATCATTTATTTTTAGGCCATAAAAACTGTTAGTTAAGAAAAAAGACTTGGCAAACACTTGTTCATTTATCATATACTGTAAAGCAGGCACTTGAAGTTCATGCAAACTACAGTACGGTCATAAACAAGGCCAAAATTACACAAAATCTACAGGTGAGAAAGTTTTTTAGACTCAAAAACGCGCAACTTCGAGAGTTAAGAAAAAAGCACTTGCAAGCAGGTAGCCATATGCCTTTACTAACCTCAGCGTTTCAATCGTGACAGTAGCTTACACTATACTCAAATACGGCGACCTGATAGTAGCAGCACTCGCTGCTTCTGGTCGTCTTTGCTTTATCTTATGACGTAGACAATGACGTACATCAAATCATAGAGACAATGTACGGATATATACGGGTATTGTATCCGTATAGTGTCCGTATATTGTATTTATGATTTGACGTACGTCATAGATAAAGCAAAGACGACCAGAAGCGGCGAGTGCTGCTACTATCAGGTCGCCGTACTCGAGTACAGTGTAAGCTACTGTCACGATTGAAACGCTGAGGTTAGTAAAGGCATGTGGCTACCTGCTTGCAAGCGCTTTTTTCTTAATTTTCGAAGTTGCGCGTTTTTTTAGTCTAAAAACTTTCTCACCTGTAGATTTTGGCCTTGTTTAGGACCGTACTGTAGTTTGCATGAACATCAAGCGCCCGCTATACAGTATAATTATGATAGATGAACTAGTTACTCAACTGTTTGCCAAGTCTTTTTTCTTAACTAACAATTAGGCCTGGGCGAAAGTATCGATATTATCACTATCACGAAAGAAATCTGCTATCGCGATAGTGATAGTATGATTTGCACATTCGGGATAGTAACACGTGGTGTTTATGCGCATGCGCATTAATTTGCAGTGATACAAAGCACAGCTGCTTCAACGCTCACAGTTAATCTCCTTGCCAAAACAGCAGTGTCTTATCAAAGCCAGACTAACCAACTATCAAAACCATGGCAAAAGAGATACTCCCCCTAGAAGGTGCAACAAGGGCAGTGTGGAAACACTTTGGATTCCCATCCCATGATACCCATTACTCTCTCAGCTTGCTAGACAATACCTATAGCTGTACCTGTTAAGTCACATTGTGTCAGAGAAAAGGTCATGCTTGCTGCCAGAGAATGTTAATAGATTAGATTTCTTAGCTGAAAACCTTCCTTAATTTTAATTTTTCATTGTAGACCATCACTGTTTAAACATTAATTTTTTGTAATTTTTTGATATGTTAATTACTATCGTGAAAGTATGGAGAAAAAATATCGTGAATGTGATATAGTACTTTCGCCCAGCTCTACTAACAATAATATTATAGCAGTTTTTATGGCCTAAAAATAAATGATAATTGGTGTTTCCAACAACTGCCACTGAACTGCTGATATCTTCGAGATGAAATAAGGCATGTGTTCCTAAATATACACACATACTCTAGATTGATGTATCAACTCTCTCACCAAATCATATAACTATGACATCTATAGTTTAGCTTTTACGAGCAAAACATTTCATGTAGGTGAAATGTGGTAAATTGGAATGTTTAGACTGGAAGCACTGTCTGTACTTGCAATTTTTTTCCTTTACCTGTCCTGTCTTGGCTTTTGTGTTGTTTTTATTGTTTGTTTTTGTGTGCTTTAGTGAATTCCTTTTTGTTTTGTTTTTGTTTTTCCTTCTTTTACATCTAAGTGTCTCTTCTCTGTACTCTACTAGTAATAAATATTGGTCTGTATTAATTAGGGTAAATGTTTGAAATTTTGAAGTTTACGGCTTGTTACTGAAAAAAGACATAATTGACATAATTTTTATGATAATGGCCCATGTAATCTTATTTTACAAGCATAGTAGACATTATGTCTCCACACTAATTGAGGGAGCTACTTTACAGCATGATAGCCATTTATTGATCGTCTTCATCATCACCTGCAGGATGGGAACACTCCACTGGATCTAGCAAAGCAGCATGGTCGTCAATTTTCAGTTGTTGACTACCTAGTGACAATTGGTGAGTAAACTCATATCAGTAACCATGACAACAAGAATTTATTATTGCTTGGTGTTAACATGCTTTTCGCTAGACAGTTTTTGAATGGATCACTCCGTTAGGTAATTCCTACATCCGTTTGGTTTAGATTTACAAATATTAGGATAAGTAGATAACTAGTTAAGGTTACGAGATATACCACGCCCACTCACAATGGAGCAGAATGGTTGCTTGAAAGAAACACTCATAGTATTGCGCATGTTAGTTTGTCTGAACAATTTGCATATCCAGTCAGAGCAAAGACTGAACTTTGTCGTTTGCAAAAACGGTGTCTAGATGCACGCTACCATAGTGCGTTTCGAAGTGCACGAAGCAACGAGCAGCTTCGTCGACTAAGAAATCGAAAATCTCATTGTGGGCACTCTGTAGCACGATTAGACTTGGCATGCAGCTAGACGGCTTAGTTATCTAGAGACAGACGGATCCTTTTTCGATATCAGCTTTAGTTGCCGAGTTATGTTCACGCTTGGGAGCAGGTGAACAGGTTCACCACTCCCCTGTGTGAAACTCTCTTACTCAAAAAGCTTGCTTTGACAAAGCAAGCCTTCTGCTGTCGCTGGAGCAGGCTGCTGCAGCAGCCAGCAAAGCAAGCCTGCTGCTATCGCTGCTGCCTGCTGCTTTCGCTGGATCTCCGTGCCCGGGCGACTTTTGCTTGAGGTCGAGCCAAGGTCGGTCTGCGCCCACTGTGCTATAACTTCCCTGCCCGTGCTATTTTTTCCAACCGTTCGCAATATATTTATGGAACAGGCGACGCCTTTGATGAGAGTGTTATTAATGTAATCAACAAGTAATCATCTCCTATCCACTGCGACAGGCATTCAAGTGGTACATTAGACGGGGATTGTATGCTGTGTTATACAATCACTAGCTACTGTACTGATGCTGTGGTATACAATCACTAGCTACTTTTACTGATGCTGTGGTGTACAATCACTAGCTACTGTACTGATGCTGTGGTATACAATCACTAGCTACTGTACTGATGCTGTGGTATACAATCACTAGCTACTGTACTGATGCTGTGGTATACAATCACTAGCTACTTTTACTGATGCTGTGGTGTACAATCACTAGCTACTGTACTGATGCTGTGGTATACAATCACTAGCTACTGTACTGATGCTGTGGTATACAATCACTAGCTACTGTACTGATGCTGTGGTATACAATCACTAGCTACTGTACTGATGCTGTGGTATACAATCACTAGCTACTGTACTGATGCTGTGGTATACAATCACTAGCTACTGTACTGATGCTGTGGTATACAATCACTAGCTACTTTTACTGATGCTGTGGTATACAATCACTAGCTACTGTACTGATGCTGTGGTATACAATCACTAGCTACTGTACTGATGCTGTGGTATACAATCACTAGCTACTGTACTGATGCTGTGGTATACAATCACTAGCTACTGTACTGATGCTGTGGTATACAATCACTAGCTACTGTACTGATGCTGTGGTATACAATCACTAGCTACTGTACTGATGCTGTGGTATACAATCACTAGCTACTGTACTGATGCTGTGGTATACAATCACTAGCTACTGTACTGATGCTGTGGTATACAATCACTAGCTACTGTACTGATGCTGTGGTGTACAATCACTAGCTACTGTACTGATGCTGTGGTATACAATCACTAGCTACTTTTACTGATGCTGTGGTATACAATCACTAGCTACTGTACTGATGCTGTGGTATACAATCACTAGCTACTGTACTGATGCTGTGGTGTACAATCACTAGCTACTGTACTGATGCTGTGGTATACAATCACTAGCTACTGTACTGATGCTGTGGTATACAATCACTAGCTACTGTACTGATGCTGTGGTATACAATCACTAGCTACTGTACTGATGCTGTGGTATACAATCACTAGCTACTGTACTGATGCTGTGGTATACAATCACTAGCTACTTTTACTGATGCTGTGGTATACAATCACTAGCTACTGTACTGATGCTGTGGTATACAATCACTAGCTACTGTATGATGCTGTGGTATACAATCACTAGCTACTGTACTGATGCTGTGGTATACAATCACTAGCTACTGTACTGATGCTGTGGTATACAATCACTAGCTACTGTACTGATGCTGTGGTATACAATCACTAGCTACTGTACTGATGCTGTGGTATACAATCACTAGCTACTGTACTGATGCTGTGGTATACAATCACTAGCTACTGTACTGATGCTGTGGTATACAATCACTAGCTACTGTTACTGATGCTGTGGTATACAATCACTAGCTACTGTTACTGATGCTGTGGTATACAATCACTAGCTACTGTACTGATGCTGTGGTATACAATCACTAGCTACTTTTACTGATGCTGTGGTGTACAATCACTAGCTACTGTACTGATGCTGTGGTATACAATCACTAGCTACTGTACTGATGCTGTGGTATACAATCACTAGCTACTGTTGTATACAATCACTAGCTACTTTTACTGATGCTGTGGTATACAATCACTAGCTACTGTACTGATGCTGTGGTGTACAATCACTAGCTACTGTACTGATGCTGTGGTATACAATCACTAGCCACTTTTACTGATGCTGTGGTGTACAATCACTAGCTACTGTACTGATGCTGTGGTGTACAATCACTAGCTACTGTACTGATGCTGTGGTATACAATCACTAGCTACTTTTACTGATGCTGTGGTGTACAATCACTAGCTACTGTACTGATGCTGTGGTATACAATCACTAGCTACTGTACTGATGCTGTGGTATACAATCACTAGCTACTGTACTGATGCTGTGGTATACAATCACTAGCTACTGTACTGATGCTGTGGTATACAATCACTAGCTACTGTACTGATGCTGTGGTATACAATCACTAGCTACTGTACTGATGCTGTGGTATACAATCACTAGCTACTGTACTGATGCTGTGGTATACAATCACTAGCTACTTTTACTGATGCTGTGGTGTACAATCACTAGCTACTGTACTGATGCTGTGGTATACAATCACTAGCTACTGTACTGATGCTGTGGTATACAATCACTAGCTACTTTTACTGATGCTGTGGTGTACAATCACTAGCTACTGTACTGATGCTGTGGTATACAATCACTAGCTACTGTACTGATGCTGTGGTATACAATCACTAGCTACTGTTACTGATGCTGTGGTATACAATCACTAGCTACTGTTACTGATGCTGTGGTATACAATCACTAGCTACTGTACTGATGCTGTGGTATACAATCACTAGCTACTTTTACTGATGCTGTGGTGTACAATCACTAGCTACTGTACTGATGCTGTGGTATACAATCACTAGCTACTGTTACTGATGCTGTGGTATACAATCACTAGCTACTGTTACTGATGCTGTGGTATACAATCACTAGCTACTTTTACTGATGCTGTGGTGTACAATCACTAGCTACTGTACTGATGCTGTGGTATACAATCACTAGCTACTTTTACTGATGCTGTGGTGTACAATCACTAGCTACTGTACTGATGCTGTGGTATACAATCACTAGCTACTGTACTGATGCTGTGGTGTACAATCACTAGCTACTGTACTGATGCTGTGGTGTACAATCACTAGCTACTGTACTGATGCTGTGGTGTACAATCACTAGCTACTGTACTGATGCTGTGGTATACAATCACTAGCTACTGTACTGATGCTGTGGTATACAATCACTAGCTACTGTACTGATGCTGTGGTATACAATCACTAGCTACTGTACTGATGCTGTGGTATACAATCACTAGCTACTGTACTGATGCTGTGGTATACAATCACTAGCTACTGTACTGATGCTGTGGTATACAATCACTAGCTACTGTATTGATGCTGTGGTATACAATCACTAGCTACTGTACTGATGCTGTGGTATACAATCACTAGCTACTGTACTGATGCTGTGGTATACAATCACTAGCTACTGTACTGATGCTGTGGTATACAATCACTAGCTACTGTACTGATGCTGTGGTATACAATCACTAGCTACTTTTACTGATGCTGTGGTGTACAATCACTAGCTACTGTACTGATGCTGTGGTATACAATCACTAGCTACTGTACTGATGCTGTGGTATACAATCACTAGCTACTGTACTGATGCTGTGGTATACAATCACTAGCTACTGTACTGATGCTGTGGTATACAATCACTAGCTACTGTACTGATGCTGTGGTATACAATCACTAGCTACTGTACTGATGCTGTGGTATACAATCACTAGCTACTGTACTGATGCTGTGGTATACAATCACTAGCTACTGTACTGATGCTGTGGTATACAATCACTAGCTACTGTACTGATGCTGTGGTATACAATCACTAGCTACTGTACTGATGCTGTGGTATACAATCACTAGCTACTTTTACTGATGCTGTGGTGTACAATCACTAGCTACTGTACTGATGCTGTGGTATACAATCACTAGCTACTGTACTGATGCTGTGGTATACAATCACTAGCTACTGTACTGATGCTGTGGTATACAATCACTAGCTACTGTACTGATGCTGTGGTATACAATCACTAGCTACTGTACTGATGCTGTGGTATACAATCACTAGCTACTGTACTGATGCTGTGGTATACAATCACTAGCTACTTTTACTGATGCTGTGGTATACAATCACTAGCTACTGTACTGATGCTGTGGTATACAATCACTAGCTACTGTACTGATGCTGTGGTATACAATCACTAGCTACTGTACTGATGCTGTGGTATACAATCACTAGCTACTGTACTGATGCTGTGGTATACAATCACTAGCTACTGTACTGATGCTGTGGTATACAATCACTAGCTACTGTACTGATGCTGTGGTATACAATCACTAGCTACTGTACTGATGCTGTGGTATACAATCACTAGCTACTGTACTGATGCTGTGGTATACAATCACTAGCTACTGTACTGATGCTGTGGTGTACAATCACTAGCTACTGTACTGATGCTGTGGTATACAATCACTAGCTACTTTTACTGATGCTGTGGTATACAATCACTAGCTACTGTACTGATGCTGTGGTATACAATCACTAGCTACTGTACTGATGCTGTGGTGTACAATCACTAGCTACTGTACTGATGCTGTGGTATACAATCACTAGCTACTGTACTGATGCTGTGGTATACAATCACTAGCTACTGTACTGATGCTGTGGTATACAATCACTAGCTACTGTACTGATGCTGTGGTATACAATCACTAGCTACTGTACTGATGCTGTGGTATACAATCACTAGCTACTTTTACTGATGCTGTGGTATACAATCACTAGCTACTGTACTGATGCTGTGGTATACAATCACTAGCTACTGTACTGATGCTGTGGTATACAATCACTAGCTACTGTACTGATGCTGTGGTATACAATCACTAGCTACTGTACTGATGCTGTGGTATACAATCACTAGCTACTGTACTGATGCTGTGGTATACAATCACTAGCTACTGTACTGATGCTGTGGTATACAATCACTAGCTACTGTACTGATGCTGTGGTATACAATCACTAGCTACTGTACTGATGCTGTGGTATACAATCACTAGCTACTGTTACTGATGCTGTGGTATACAATCACTAGCTACTGTTACTGATGCTGTGGTATACAATCACTAGCTACTGTACTGATGCTGTGGTATACAATCACTAGCTACTTTTACTGATGCTGTGGTGTACAATCACTAGCTACTGTACTGATGCTGTGGTATACAATCACTAGCTACTGTACTGATGCTGTGGTATACAATCACTAGCTACTGTTGTATACAATCACTAGCTACTTTTACTGATGCTGTGGTATACAATCACTAGCTACTGTACTGATGCTGTGGTGTACAATCACTAGCTACTGTACTGATGCTGTGGTATACAATCACTAGCCACTTTTACTGATGCTGTGGTGTACAATCACTAGCTACTGTACTGATGCTGTGGTGTACAATCACTAGCTACTGTACTGATGCTGTGGTATACAATCACTAGCTACTTTTACTGATGCTGTGGTGTACAATCACTAGCTACTGTACTGATGCTGTGGTATACAATCACTAGCTACTGTACTGATGCTGTGGTATACAATCACTAGCTACTGTACTGATGCTGTGGTATACAATCACTAGCTACTGTACTGATGCTGTGGTATACAATCACTAGCTACTGTACTGATGCTGTGGTATACAATCACTAGCTACTGTACTGATGCTGTGGTATACAATCACTAGCTACTGTACTGATGCTGTGGTGTACAATCACTAGCTACTGTACTGATGCTGTGGTGTACAATCACTAGCTACTTTTACTGATGCTGTGGTGTACAATCACTAGCTACTTTTACTGATGCTGTGGTATACAATCACTAGCTACTAGCTGATCCATTTGACTTCCTAGTCCTAGCGAGAAATGTGCAATCAAGGGATGCTGTGAGGTGTTCATATGTACCTTAGAGTTATGTATAAGTTAGATGCCGAGGCCATGGGATCTACGCAGTATAGAAACCCGAGAGGAAGCCATATAGAACCAAGCGCGTAGCGCGAGGGCTCTATGGCAACTTGAGGGTTTCTATACCGCGTAGATCCCATTGGCCGAGGCGTCTAACTTATTTAGAGTATATCCACGAGTAACTACTATTGGTCGAGCACCAGACCACCGGTATCTAAGCCATAAGCAAAAGAAACGCACTTGCTCTCAAGGTCTCCGAGTCGTTCGTGGCATAAGCGACCAGCTCCTCAACTGGGCGTACGATAGCGACATCGACGAACTGTTACTGACCACCAGAACGAGAGTAATTCTGCAACTTTACTCTATACCGCTACTCTTACACCTTCAGTAGACTCCGCTGCTGCTACCACGTACCATCTAGCTACTCCGTCCCCGACCCAACCTCTATCGGCAATGCCCCCGTTTGGCGACCCGACCGTCGTGCTGCACCAAAGACGCACCTGCAAGTCGAGCAAGCCAGACAGACCGGAATTCCAAGGAAGACACTCCAAGACCGTCACTTCAGATAGTGATAGTCTAGACTGTGACAACTCGTAGACTATCACTAGTAGTCATCACTTGTTGTTTCCATTGCTTGTATTATACACAATGCTATGTAAATATACTCTCCCGCTCAAATCAACCAATGAAACGCCTGGTGTCTACAGTGTTCCACACGAAGAGAGTAGAAAAATAGCTTTTGCACATTTTGCTTCATATCTCAGTAACTAATGATCCTACTGGTATGTTGCATGTATCAGAATGATCCTCTATCCTTACTGAACACCCTGATTCATATGGCTTCAAGTCACGTGACATGGGCGTGGCGCAACATGGCGGGATATCAGACCCACTGGAAGGACAAGGTTAGGCAAAGAACTTTTGAGTTACTGGTAGTTAAGATTTCTTAACGCTGCATTAAAACCCTCACCCAGGGCGCCTACCTGTGGGCTGAGTGTTTTGCCTTAACTTTCATTAGTTCGGCGTCGGGGAGCAAATAATAGCGTCCTCGACCGACCAAAAGCTTAGGAACGGGAAATCCGATTCTCTGGGAGTTAAGGTCCAAGATTAGGAAATTGAATTGCCAATACATTCATCTTTACTTTGAATGTTGCCGAGAGTCTCTTGAAATAAGCACAGCGACAAACGCGAGTCTTTTCCGCAGGAGAGCTGTATTCTGACGGCCATCTTGTTGGTCTAGAATCGCTCAATACTTCGGAGTGCAGCTAACGTGACGTCAGGGCGCAATAGCACGTGACACAAGTTAATAATTTATGAATAATGTTAATAAAAAGATTAGCGCTTCTAAGTATTCTCAAGTTTACACGTGGGTTGAAGATACAGTCCAAGCTTCAAGATGAGCAACAGTCCAAGTGAGTCCTATCCAAACAGTTCTTTTCAGAACTACACCACTAGCAGTCAACCATCTCGTAAGAGAAAACGTGGTATCTCTGCTGTTTTTCAAGACCATACCAACATCCCGCTGGAAACACGGAGATCCAAAGCAAATGCAACTACATCCATTCAAGACATTGTGAGACCATTAGCTCCACGTGGAAACGCGCCAGCAGGAGCCACTGCAAAGCATTCCAGGGATACCATTGAAGCACCGCCTGTATTGCCAACAGAAGAAGGAAAGACACTGCACTCGGTGTTCCATAACAGCAGAGTCACATTTGACATTGGTGCAGGTATGCTGATGTCCTACATACAGAGGAATGCTTCATATGAAGTACAAAAAGCTGTCGCAGTTTCAGTAATGGCTACAGCTATGGCTGATCACAACATCACCGAGGCATCCCAAATTGCAGCAGATTGTACACAGTTCTCACCAGAAGTTGTGCGCAAGTGGGCAATGTCGTTTTTCATCGAAGTCCAGGAAATGATTCAAGTGACTCCTGAAAATGTCACGGATGAGCTCATTGAAGACCAACTGTCATCTGAAAGAGGTCACAGACACACTTGTCCATCTAGCCTCATCCATGATGAGAATTTTCGGCTGGCTGCAAGATCGTTTGTACGTGAAAATGCCTACATTAAAGGTGAACCAAACTTGACAGTAGACAAATTTGCATCGTGGGTTGAAAAAGAATATCAATCTAAAGTCCACACCGAGACAGCACGGAGATGGCTGTACAATCTAGGGTTTGGTCGAGTACACCATCAAAAGGGTGTTTACTTTGATGGGCATGACAGGTCTGATGTTGTCCAATATCGCAACGATTTTCTGGCTACAATGAAAGAACTAGACAAGAAGTCCATCACATCTCATGGTGTACGACCAGAATTGGAAGGAGAATTGCCCCTCATTTGTGTTGTACATGACGAGAGTACATTTCACGCGAATTGTGACCAGTCATACTTCTGGGGTGATGAGAGCACGAATGTCCTACGCCAAAAATCTCTTGGAGCAGCAATCATGGTATCCGATTTTATTGATGAAGTAAATGGCTTTGTACGAGATAAAGATGGAGAAGCTCGTTTACAACTGGAGATCCAAAAGGACGGATACTTCAACAACGACCACCTCCTAGGCCAGGTAGAAAAGACCATAGACATATTTGAAAGAGTTCATCCACAAGCTCGTGGGTTATTTCTTTTCGACAATGCTCCTTCTCACAAGAAGCTGGCAGATGATGCATTGAATGTAGACCGGATGAATGTCCATCCAGGTGGAATGCTGCCAGTTATGCGGGACACAACATGGAACGGTGAGTTGCAGACGTTGGTTTTTGACGATGGTACACCTAAGGGAATGAAAAGGATATTGGAAGAAAGAGGAGTAGATACAAAAGGCATGAAAGCAGCTAAAATGAGAGAAAGTTTAAGAGAGTATGAAGATTTTCAAGGGGCAAAAACACTTTTGGAGGATTTGGTTGCAGGGAGAGGACATGTATGCAAGTTCTATCCCAAGTATCATTGTGAACTAAGCCCCATAGAACTTGTGTGGTGCTATGCTAAAAAGCACACACGGGCTTATGCCAATGGGTCAATAGTACGATTACGCAAGCTTGTTCCAGAATGGCTAGACAGTGCGTCTACAGAGATGATTAAGAAATTCTTCAGGCTGTGTAGAGACTACGAAAATGCTTACAGAGAAGGACTAACTGGTAAAGCAGTTGAAACTAGAATAAAAGTCTATAAATCTCATAGGCGTGTACAATGTGTGGATTAATTTTACTTTCATTGATTATCGCAACAATACAATGTACTTAGCTCAATCTTTCGTTTTTGTGATCTTGAGAAAGACCGGTGAAAAAAAAAAGAAAATCCATGGTGCAGGAGTGCATCTGAGCTCTAGGCAGACATCAGAACAGTTTCTTTGGTTGTTGTCGGTGTATAATAGTTACTGCTCTGGTAGGTGGCGGAGTAACTGTTGAAGTGGTGTCACCGTCATCTTGTTTGTCAGTCGATGTTTGAAACAGTGGAGTTTGGATGTCTGATTGTCTGTATGTTTTAAATAGTGGGGTCACCGAAGGCGTAATGTCCGAGTCACTGTTAAGTTTTCGTTTTAATGTTGGAGTGGTCAATGTGTTCGTAATGTATACAGTATCATCATTTAGAGGCTGTGTAGAGGTAGAAGAATCAGAGTCAGAGTCAATTAGTATGTAATTGTTTGTGTCAGTGTTGTCAGAAGCGTCTGTTGTTGTTGTTGTGAAGTCCTTCAATGTACCAAGAGACTTCTGCACATCCTGCAACCGATGGTGTGGTCCCTCTGTGGCTACTCTGACGTCGCAAACACGATAACCATGCCACCTACTCGTCTTTGAGCTCGAGTAGGGGGCTGACGTCACACTCCTACAGATACACACGAGAGATAACACTAGAGAGAAAGATAAGTTTAGTTAAAACCTACCCAGTGGCTAAAAGTCCTGTGCGGAGTAAAGGAGCCAAGTAACACGCGGTTTCCCGTGCAAGATGTCCGAGCATTGCCCTGGAACGTGTCCGTACAGCTACACAGTTAGCGTCTTGAGGATTCGATGGTTCTAAGTCAAATGTCAGGTAGGTCTCCACATACGCAGAGCTGGATGAAAAATCATAGAACTTGATGCCTCTTACTTGAGAGGAAAAAGAAGCCAATTGTACAGCCATTGCTACAGCCACATGTATTAGTGCACGTGACTCGATCAGTTATTAAAAATGACGTATTCAGCATCCATGACGTTGAGAGTGTAACGTCATAAAAATTAAGATGGCCGTCAAAAAACAGCTCTCCTGCGGAAAAGACTCGCGTTTGTCACTGTGCTTATTTCAAGACACCCTCGGCAAGTTTCAAAGTAAAGATGAATGTATTGGCAATGCAATTTCCTATAATCTTGGACCTTAACTTCCAGAGAATCGGATTTCCTGTGCCTAAGCTTTTGGTCGGTCGAGAATGCTATTATTTGCTCCCCGACGCCGAACTAATGAAAGTTAAGGCAAAATGCTCAGCCCACAGGCAGGCGCCCTAGGTGAGGGTTGTAATGCAGCGTTAAGAAATCTTAACTACCAATAACTCAAAAGTTCTTTGCCTAACCTTGTCCTTCCAGTGGGTCCGATATCCCGCCATGTTGCGCCACGCCCATGTCATGTGACTTGAAGCCATATGAATCAGGGTGTTCAGTAAGGATAGAGGATCATTCTGATACATGCAACATACCAGTAGGATCATTAGTTACTGAGATATGAAGCAAAATGTGCAAAAACTATTTTTCTACTCTCTTCGTGTGGAACACTGTATGAAGAACAGCTTGGTTCTACTTGAAATAGACCCTAGTAGTTAGTCAATCTGATTGGTCAATATCACTGTACTATGCTCTAAAATTATTTATATCCCACTGAAGCCATACTTCAAAGAAACCGACAGGTTTATAAACTGGATATAGTGGCACTGTGCGTTATAAGTCCCTTTGATGTTTGATATAGTTCCCTGTGGTTTACAACCCTAGTAGGCGCTCAATTGGTAGCACTACTCCCACTAGTAAACGGAGGTCAAACAAGTTTGTGCAAAAGTTTTACAGCAGACAAGAAGTGATGCATGTGCAGTAAAGATATACTGGTCAGTTCAGTCATTTGACATGGTCCCTCGTGCAAAGGTCACGGGACTGCTGGCAAAAAAAAAAGTTAGGTGCACGAAAGTGTATCCAACAAAGATCCTACGAGCTAAAGAAACGTTCTCCTAGCTTAGCAAACCTAGAACACGGTAATGTAACGAGGCTCCCACTCACACGATAGCACGATTGAAGCACTAGACACACACAAAACGTCGATAAGCAGTTTCATTCTTGTTTTAAGCTTACGGTCGCTGTCTCTACATAAAGACGGATGTGGCTTCTTTTTCTCCAGTGGATGTTTTTTTCATGACACAATTGCAGTATTGACGTGGATACAATACTATACAGTAGCTAGCTAGGTAAGCTAGCTAGATCCAAACACGCGGTACAACTGCGCAAGCGTAGTATGGCTTCAGTTGTGAAATAAAAGTGTTATAACACCCCGCTCGTGCAATATCTGATTTATTGACCGAGCCAGAGGGCCATAGGCCCCGAGGGTGCGGTCAATAAATCGGATATAGCACTCACAGGGTGTTATAACATATACTTATAGGTACTATTTTTTTGATTTTTGCACTTTGCAGGTATTACATTTTTCTGTTCTAGCTCGCTGTGTTAAATAACAAAAGAAAACAAATGCCTGTTGCTGGCATTGCCAGAAATAATTTGACACGGACAATAATTGACCGTATATTATTCCGTAAATTAACGCGGGCGAATTGTCTGGCGAGCATTGAGAAGCTGTTGAAAATGCAGCTCCTGAAGCTACCAAACGACAGGATTCCTTAGTTAGACGGTGATTCACAGTCTACTGTACCTTAGAGTATAGCTCAATGTTATTGACCAATCAGATTTATTAGATCCGAGGATCTATTTGCTGTAGAGACCATCCGCGAACGGATAGAGTCCATCCACGAACAGATAGAGTCCTTCCGCGAACAGATAGACCACAGTTTGCTTAGTGAGAGTGCATTCATAACAAGCCATAAAAATTGTTATTACAAGAACACGTGATGTGAGGCTTGTACACGTGTGAGCGTGAGTGAGTTCCAGAAACTAACTTTTGTTGCGTCAGAAAGCCACTAGCAGACGCTAAAGCGATGGCGGAAGGATGGTAGGAGACGAGACAGAGTACCAGCAAGGTGTAACAAGACACGGAAAGCCGTTTAGCGACGTACTCTAGCTAAACTCACCTGTGTTTTCCCATCGCTGAAGTAAGGCCGTGTTCTTTACAAAACATTTGCGCAGCGTCGAAAATTCCTTGTTGGATAGCAACGGTTGCTATACTCTAAGCCGGTTAGAGACCTCGGCCAACGGGATCTACGCGGTATAGAAACCCTCGCGTCGCCATAGAACCCTCGCGCTACGCGCTCGGGTTCTATATGGCTTCCTCGGGTTTCTATACCGCGTAGATCCCTTGGCCTCGGTCTCTAACCTATACTTAGGCAACTAATCTTGACTGTTACTAAGCGCTCTCATGCAGTTTAGCCACTCCTTCGTTCTTTCTCCCAATGGCGTAATACAAAATCATTGACAAAATGGAGGATTTCAAATTTCGAAACCTGTTTTCTAAATAGATCGTGAAACAATATCCTAGTTAGAAAGGAATTCTCGTACTAGGCTATAAATAGCTTCGCCTGGTGCTTAATTTATTTCTGGCTGATAAATTTTGACTATACCATTTTTAGCCTGAATATTGGTGAAAATTACAGATAATTAGAAAATTTCATAATACGGTCAGGTCAGGAAAGAGTTCTTTCATGGCTGTATTTCTTCAGCGATGCAGTAGTAGGTTGTAAGCAAACTCTTTGTGTCTTCTTGCAGTGTAGGGTAGTTGATTCAAACGCCATGACGCGTCTTGAAGGCGAAAAGGTGTGTTCCATGGCTTGTTTCTTCGTTCACCATTGCTTGCAATAAGTTTATGCCGGTATGCACTGTTGGTGATGGTGGCAGATGATGTTTTAGAGCATTGTTAAACAATCTTTGAAGTTCCAAAGCTTCTCCAAGAGCCATAGTATACGATTAGTAGGTTTGTGGTCTGATATCGTACGTAAACAGAATATGTCCAAAAATGTATTACATTTCTGGCAATGGATTCGAACTCAATCGCAATAAGAAAAAAAACTAGTCGCGTACTGGATTCGAACCCGTGCACCCAAAATTAACACAGCTGTTAGTTATGTAATGATATTTATCATCAAATTTTGATGTTAGCTAGTGCTAAATTTTGCAATTTTTAGTCAATCAGCAGAAATATCAAATAATAGTAGCAGCTGTCTTATGCATCTGCTGATGGGTTCTTAGAATACACACCACAAGGCATTCCACCTTTGTTTTTGGCAATTCTTCGAAAACATATTACGTAGTGTTACCTAAATTATCCAAACTCATGATTGGAGCTTGTTGATGGTTACTGTCATTGCTGCTTGTTTATGAAATTTAGTGTGCATATTAACTTATCGCCTGTACTCCTGTATCATGTAACCTTTCATGTGCTCAAGCTAGCTCATGTACTCGTAATTTTCCTCAACTGATTTATTAAGTTTTCTATTCTAACAGAGGACCCTTCCTACACAAAGCTAGTCCAAAGGGCTATGAGAGAGGGTCGCACTAAACTGCTTATCATTAAAGCTCTTATTACGGGTCCTCCTGGTGTGGGCAAGACCGGCATCAGACATCTCCTGCTTGGCCTACCACCTCCTCCTAGTAGGACCAGCACACCGTTAGTAACACGAGCAACCAGAGCCATCTCTTTCTACCGCATCAAAGCCGATGGCAGCGGAGATGTTACATGGACGGAGCTCGATGACGATACCTACCTCGAATACATCGCAGAGGAAGTGAAGATGATTGAGCTCAATCCATCTCGTGCTGTTCCTCCTCAACCAGCCACCAGCACCACTCCTGCAGCCACTGAGAGCAGTGCACAGGAACCATCTGATGTGGATCTTCCTCCTCCAGTGCTATCACAATTTGTATCTAGTTCATCACCGGAAGAGAGTGTCGACGAGGCTAATAACCCGCCAGTTCTTCCGAAAACAGAAGGCACAGTTTTTAACGTTGCTTACAAGATAGTTACTGATCCCAAACCATCCAAAAAGCAAGAGACAAAGAAGACGTTTGTTCACTTAATCGACTCTGGTGGACAGCCGTCATTCATTAGCCTCGTACCTGCATTTGTCAGGGGTAGCACGGTCAACATAGTAGCCTCAAAGCTCAATCACTCTATCAATGATAAGCTCCAGTACGAATATGTGAAAAATGACAAGCATCTTCGACAACCAACTCAGTTACAGAAGTCTCAACTTGAATTCATTGAAGAACTTATTCGCACTCTCACGTCTGTCAAGCACTCAGAGGAAGGCAGTGGTCAAAAATCATCAGAGCCAAAGTTCCTCCTGATCGGCACTCATGCTGACAAGCACTGGTCGCTATTTGACCAGTCACTATCCGGTAAGAATCGATGGCTGAAGAAGAGTCTTGGTGAGCTGAAATCGATGTGTATTGAGGTTAGTCCTGATGGGGATATTCTCTTCCCAATCAATACTCGGGTCACAAAGGAACCAGATCGCAGTGAAGCAGCATCTAATTTAAGGAAGAAGATCATGGATGCTTGTAGCAATGCAGAAGTAGATATACCTACTAGATGGTATATATTTGAACTGGAGGTGAGTGGCAAGGCAAAGAAGGAGGGTCGGAGTGTTCTAGGTCTGGCAGAGTGTATAGTGGTAGGAGGAAATCTCAGTATGGGAGAGGAGGATGTGATGGCAGCACTAGTGTTTCTTGATGGCGCTGCTCTCTGCTTGTATTTCCAAACTGCTGCCCCTCACTTGGTCTTCACTGACCCTCAGGCCATTCTCAGTGAAGTCACTGAGATATTGAATCTCGGCATCTTCGACCTCCACCTCATTCCCTCTCAGTATCCTCTCCTTTCGGAACACATGCCATTGGTGCGTAGGCTGCGGGAGCAAGGGTTGTTTAACAAGAAGCTAGTAGATATCGTTTGCTCTAAGTATCGAGTGAATGATGAGGGGAAGTGTAGTTACTCAGTGGATGACTTCCTGTCCATTCTACAGCTTCTCCTAATCATAGCACCCGTGTGCATCAATGGAGAGGAGCTGTTCTTCATTCCCTCTATCCTTCCTACCAACAAGAAGATTCCCTCTCTTTCTTGCCAACTGGCTCCTCTTGTTCTTCTTTGTCGCACCAGGGTAATACCTCTTGGTATGTTCTCTGCCTTAGTAGTGGCTCTGCTTGGTGATCAGCTTTTTCTTCTTGATGAAATTATTGGCTGTAATGCTTTCAGTCTCGAGTGCAAGGTCGGTGGAGGAGTAGTGCTACTAGTAGAGTGCCATGCTTGGCTTACAGTTCACTTCAATGGTAACAAGTTAGCTGCTCCTCGTATCAGAGCCGCCATCCACCACGCCATAGCCACAGTCTGCAGTCAGCGCCACCTTGATACTAAGCAGATTGTGTTCACTGACGGGTTCTTTTGTCCCTTCATAATCTGTGAATCCATTCCTCATGCTTGTGTGGCAGATACTGCCTTCTCTCCAGCTCATCTCACCTGCTCTGTTAGACCTAAGGTTGGTTGTGGTCCATGCTCTGATGAAAGGATGCTGGCTTGGTTGGCTGCACCAGATTGTGAGTGTGGCAGATGATGATCAGCATGTTAAGTATTATAGTGTATCTTTTCATGTAGCCAGCAAAGTCTTTGCCTCATCATCCACTGCTACACCACAATCACCTCCTCCTCCTCCTACTGGTGAGATGTTATTTTTGACACAGATTGTTTGATGATGGTCTATTTCATGTAGTCTCTGTCTCAGCATCAGCCACTGCTCAGTCTCCCTCCATCACTCTCTCATCACCTCCTCCAACTGGTGAGCTAACAGTTGATGCATGTCATGATGTGTATTCTGTTTGTCTGTGCAGGCACTGATACAGTATCACGATTCCAGTTTATGGAAGCAGTAGCTAGCAAGATACCTGCCAAATGGGAGAGAGTGGGTGTGTCTCTTGGGATAGACCAGAGTCAACTTGATGCTATCGATATGCATCGTAGAGGAAACCCTCTTAAGTGTTTTAGTGATGTGTTCACATGCTGGCAGCAGCAGTCTACTCCACAGAGCCCAGCCAACTGGGCCTCTCTTGTTCATGTGCTACAATCTAACTATGTAGGAGAAGAGGAACTGAGTGACAGTATTCAGAATTCATTTATGTGACTATGATAGTTATTATTTTCTCTTTTCATTATTGTTGGTCATAATTGTTGGTCATCAAATCATTCCTACGGCAGTAATCTAGTTCTTCATTCACTTTTGTTTCACTTTTAATGTAATATCTGGCAGCAGTGGCATAGCCAGGATTGGAAAGTTGGTAGGGCCAGGAGCGCATAAAAGGAAGGAGCGTTCCGCTGTATCCAAACTTAAACTCCGCGGCGTGTTAGTGATGACGTTTGCTACCAGCAGAGCAAGTAGATAGGGTCCGCAATGGAAAAAATAAAAGTCAGAGAATCTAGTCTTTACTGCAGTTACAAACAACACTATATACGTAACAAACAACTGCATATTCAAATCTCTGAAATCGTTGCTCGTTGCTCTGCAATCGCTAGCTGAAATCGGCAACTTTCGTGACCTTTGACCTTGGGGTTAAATAATGGTGCATTCTCGACTCTTCGCGACAGTTAGCAGTTCGCGCTTTGTTTGTGCGTGCTTAGTACCGTCTCGGAAGTTCTTGCAACAGCTCAGATTGGCTGGCTTACCTCCCCAAATAAGCGTTTCAGGACTAGCAATGACTCGCGATTCCAACATATTTGGGCTTTACTTTTTGTGACATTGAACAGACAGATCGATACCAGTATTTTCTGATAGTACTAAGCCTAAGCACTGCATAAAACAAATTTCAGCCGAAATGCTTACTGTTTGCCATCTGGCTGAAAAGCCTCAAAATATTAACCGTACACCCTATGTAATACAGAGAACCATGACCATAAACGCGGCATCACCAGCACAAAACTAGCATTAAAGGAAAGATCTCCAACCGTAGCATCCGTTGCAAGTACAATCAGCAGCCACACGCAACTTTTGAGCCTGGATTTTCGAGAAGAAAAACAGTGCTTTTTGGTGGGCGTGGTTCTAGTTTGAGGTATCGGTCACGCCCCCCAAGGGAGCACTAGGATATCCCCTAGGTATTTAAAATAGCCTTGATGTCGTCAACAGCCAAGATATACATGAATTATTGCATTTAGCCTAAGTGTAGCCGCCATCTTGATTTCCGCCCAACAATAAATATGCCACATCTACCGCGTGGCATAATGTATTTTTGTTATTATAATAATTAATTATGTCAATATTATTATGTACTCACCATAGTTGTCATATATTGCTCCAGTATACACACCTGCTGTCAGTGTGTGAGTGATGTTCATCTCATCACGGATCATACACTGCACTATAGTCCAATACAGGAGCGCATAATGAGAGTGAGCGCGGTAAGAAGGCAGGAGCGCGACACTCCCACGAACTTGATTAAAAATTGCAACTCCACACATGATGGCCGTGTTTCTAAAGATAGACTTGTGATGGCCGACGGTACGCGTACGTACAGTTTCGTATTAGATGGAACTTGGCTGTTCGAGGCTCCTTGAAGTAAGCAACAGCTCGTAGAAGCTTTCTACACCCACAATGACGCGCAGACGATCTCCACGTGCTCGTATACCAGCTGTAGAGAAACAGCACGACGGCCCACCATCACGGATTCGACTCGTTTCTTGCTTTAACAGTATCTACTCAAGCTAGCAGACAAGCATGATCGTCCTAGGTTAGTGGAAAGCTGCTTCTTACCTTCTAGAAGGCTAGTTCCATCCAATACGGAACTGTACGTACGCGTACCGTCGGCCATCACAAGTCTATCCTTAGAAACACGGCCATCATGTGTGGAGTTGCAATTTTTAATCAAGTGCGTGGGAGTGTCGCGCTCCTGCCTTCTTACCGCGCTCACTCTCATTATGCGCTCCTGTCCAATACGATCAGTATCTCCTAGTCCAGTATCTCTCACCAGTCCCACCTGACCATTACATGTCACCATCTGGTATGGCTCATCATCAAGTGAATCGATGTCCGATGAAGAGACTGCAGTAGATCCAGGAGGTTGAAACCACATGCCATTATTGCTGTCAGTATTAGCACTCTGACACCACTAGGCTAGAGTGGGACTCATGCCAGGAGTAAAGCTACTTGCTTCTATCTGACTAGCACGCAGCATCAGGTAGTCTGGTATAGGCTCTGAGGCCTCTTGAATATACAATCTCACTCCTGTAAACAAATTTATTTCACTAGGCATACTATTGAAAGTTCCAGTTACCTTGGGTTGGTAGGTCAGTGTTGGGTATTACTGGTCCTGAAGTGATCATACCAGGAGTACAATCTTGCCCCGAGGAGAGAGTCATCATCATCACGAACAATAACGTAATCCTAACAAGAGCAAACCATTCGCTTGCGAGTCATTCCTTCCCCGATTGTAAACAAAATTGGGCGTGGCTCGTACAATGCGTGGGCGATCTCCTTTAATAATTGTAACTGGTTTATACAATAAAATGTGGAGAAAATCAAGAGAGAGAGGGAGGGAGGGAGGGGTAGAAGGAAGAAAGGAGACACGTTTTTTAGACCAGTTTAGCTTACATAGAGCTAAACTGGTTTAAAAAACGTGTCTCCTTCCTTTCTCCTCCCCCTCCCGCTCCCTCCCTCTCCCTCCCTCTCCTTCCATCTCCCTCCCTCCCTCTATCTCTCTCTCTCCCCCTCTCTCTTTACATGCACTTTAATAATTGCATAAGCAGTACTGAGCCGATTGAAATGATGATTTTCTCCAAATTTATTGTATAAACCAGTTACAATTATTAAATGCTGCTAGAAAATTGAAAATAGCAAAATGCTAAAACTAACGAACAATTACAGCATCACATAATAGTGACTTGTTCATATTCATTATCAGCAGCAGCACTGGACTGTGTGGGTAGTACTGGTGTCTCATAACCTGTACTGTCTACCATCTTGATATCATCACTGCTGTACGGAGACAGAAGAATACTAAATACAATTCAAAAGGACTCTCTTACACTTTAGTCTGTTGTGGTTGATCATAATATACTGTATCAATAATGGGCTTGACTGACACAGGATTTGAACTGCAGTTTGGGATAAGACAGTTGTGTAAACACCTTCAATGCAAGATTAGTACATAATTATAAGAAAGCAACAGAGTTGCAAGCAATAATTTTGTCTTGAATAGATTGGTGCTCTATTCAAGCAGCAGCAAGTTTTATTTTGACTTAGCATAACTCACTGTGCAGTGTGCAATTTGTTAAGGCAATATCAAGGGCATAAAGAAATCTGGAGTAATAATGCACACATCAATTCACCTTGTCTCTCCAGGTATATCGTATATTGCTGTATCATCGTATCCTTTCAGAGGTGTTAGTGGTCTACATTATCAATAGATGCAATAGTACGTACTTCTGTTATTTCTGATTTACCTGTTTGGTGTGTACGATTGTTGTTTTCTTTTCTGTGACAAAATGTATAGTGTAGTCACTACGACATTCCCGATCAGTGATGCTAGTAAAATCACCACAATCACTGCCATTGCTATTATTAAATTGCTAGACATTGAGCTGGAGCTTGGAGGACAACTGGAGATTGATGGGAACAATGTTGCTGTTGTCTCAGGTAGAGAGGATGATAAAATAGGTGTAGTTGATAGAATAATTTCTAAGGGTAGTGTAATATCGAGTAAGATAAAATGAGAGGACATTTATTCACCTTCTACAGTCAGTTGTATGCTCCCACTAGCATTGTTGTGTAGTACATACTGCTGTCCTGATGATGGTAGCACTGTAGCCATGCAGGTGATATTGAACTGGTTGATACGCAGAGTGTCACCAGTGATATTGTAGTCAGCTCCAGTGGTGAGTAGTGATGGTCCCAGCCATTGATACATGATAGTAGTGGGTGTGTCCACATACTCACTGATAGTTGCATTACACTGGAAGTCACTAAATGTGTCCACAAACTGTACATCATTAGGTATGATGGTCACTGTGACACTGATGATGGAGACTGCAGGGGAATGAAAAGTGTAGTGAGAGTCATGATTGTGTTGTTAATTAATATACTCACTGGTCACGTTAAGGTCAATCTCATCAGTGATGTTGATATTATTTCCATTATTAACTATAGTCCCAAAACACTGATACTGTCCTCCATCAGATGTATGTAGTGGATTGATAGTGAGTGTGGAGTTACTCTGTGTCATAGTTACAGTTACTCTGCTATTACTAGTGTCAACTGGACTGCCATTTCTAGTCCAAGTAAAGGTTACTGATGCTGTATTAGACTCCAGGTAGCACATTAGGGATCTGGCTGCTCCAGCGATGAGAGGAGAACCTATGTCATTCAGTGATACACTGATACTGGGTGCTATGAATAGAAAAGCACATGGTTAGAAAAAGTAATCATTCTACAATGTAGTTAAGACAAGAGGTCACTAGAAGGTGGACTTGTCCTAAAGCTCATAGTAGCAGTAGAAATGCAGTTACTAGCTATCACTATGCACTGTTTCGGGTAGCTTGCTACGTAGTACAACAGTGCTATTATAATTTATAGGTAACATGTTTCCACTATAAGTGGTCATTATAGTAGGAGGAGGAAGAGCTGGGCAGGAGAATAAGTCAACAATACATGTCACATTAGTACATGCAGTAGTACTCACGTTGTACAGTGATATCAACAGAGTTGTTAGCAGCAGTAGGTATGATGAAGCTGTCAGCAGGATCTGAGTTGACACTGACAAGACAAGCAAACATTGTAGTGTCTACAACACTGTCCAGTGGACTGATGGAGAGAGCGGAGGTGAAGGTAGACTGGTTACCAGACTGGGTAGTACCAGAGATGCTAGTGATTCTTGAAGATGATGATAGAAGCATTCCCATTGGAGTACCCCAGATGAAGTTCACCATCACATTGATATCATCCACATTAGTGAGAGTGATGGTGCAGGTGAGGTCACGAGCTGTACCAGCTACCAAGGGTACTGATGGGTTGACAGGTTGGACTAACACCACAGGAGAAGAGACTAGAAGAAGAGAGAGCAGCTGTGAACAATAGATACTGTCATTAGATTATTCTACAGTAGCTAGTCACACTCATGGACATCGAAAAGCTTGTTTAACTCACAATTGACGAAGATATCATAGTCTTCACTGCCAAAAAATCTATAGACAGTGGATATATTGAGAGTTACCATACAACGATACTGTCCTCTGTGACTGAATGTGAGTGGGGAGAATGAGATGGTGAGAGTGGTGGTAGTAGGTGTGGTCTCCTGAGAAACTATTAGAAATACTGTACTACCACCAGTGACTTTAATCCAAGTGACATTAGGGCGTGGTGTTAGGTCTGATGCCATAGTAACAGTACATATGAGAGTGAAGGTTTGACCAGCTTCATGCAGTAGAGCCAAAAGTAGTCACATTAATTATTGGATCAGGAAGAGCTGAGAGAAAGAGACAAGATGATAATGCATGTACAGTACTGTTATTCTATACCTGCGACATTGAGGTTAGTGGTTGCATTATTTGATGATGGTAGTATCAGTGTTTGATTACTGCTGTCTACTACAGTTATATTACACTGGTAGTCTCCAGTATCCATATCATCTGCTGGGTCAAACATCAGTACACTAGTGTATGGTGCTGACTGTAACATGTCCACTATTGTGATACGATCTTTGCTGGTCAGCTGTTCTCCATTGGGTGCAATCCACATATTGGACACAGTGACAGGAGTGTTGACAATGGTAATGTCTATTGTAGCAGTACATGTAAGGTTGACAGGAGTGCCCTCATACAGTGTGGTGGTGTTAGAGGGACTAGTGATTGTGAGAGTGAGCTGGGGAGGAGGGACTGACACAAAACAACACAATGCATGAAACCAAAGTGAAACAATGGAACATACTTTGTATTTGTAGTAAACAATTGCCTTGACCAAAAAATGTACTCGATAAAACAACAACAGCAACACATGTGTACATTCCAACATCATCAGTCATTCCAGGATTGAACATGCGTAATCTGGTGCGTACTAGTCCAGTTTGCAATATATCTCCAGTCATTCCTCCTGGAGCAGAGGAATATGCCAAATTTACTAATCCTGGAGTCAGTGCCAGTCTCTCTATTACTCCATCCAGTCTGCAGACAATGTTAAAATTGTCTCCAGCAGTAGGAACACCAGGAATAATGACACAAGGAGTGAAGGCAGCATTATTGAGAGCTATAATTATAATAACAAGAAACGTTTAAGTAACATTAA
>OZ024790.1:2508362-2638390 GCA_964017065.1 Haliclona indistincta | reverse complement strand
CCTCATCTCTTCTCACTACCCAGTGCTCACTTACAAGCTATGAAGAATGAGGAAGGAAAGTGTAACTAATGCACAGCGAGACATAGATTTATTTATGACACCAACTTACTTGTTCTTGCAGCTGTTGCACTTGATCTAGTAGGTTCTGATTCTCCTCTTCTTTTTCTCTTGTTCTCTGATGAGCTTCCTCTGTCCTTCTGTTTGCAGCATGAATGGCTTCCTGTGACATAGCCATTGATTGGTCTAGTTGTTTCAGAAGTTGCTGATTCTCAGTCTCCTTCTCTCTGGTATTCTGAAATGAGTGTTCCAGAGCTAGAATAGCCTCTTGTAGCTGCAAATTATTCAATTGAAGATTTTGCGGATAACTATAATAGTTTAATACTAACCTCTAGCTCTTTCATTCTAATGCACTGCTCTGTTTCTTCAACTCTCTTGTTCAAAGCCTGAATGGCTTCCTGAGACATAATCATTGACTGTTCTAGCTGTTGCTGTAGCTGCTGAATTTGACGATCCTTCTCTCTAACAGCTTCCTTCCTCACCTGTATAGCTATGTCATATAACTTTAGCTACATAATACGGTTTCACTCACCTGACGCCTTTGTAAGGTATGAATATCATCTCTCCTATTTCTTTTAGCTCGCTGTACAATAGCACTGTTACATAGTGCACCTTTCTTAATAACCCTTTCTACTCTCCAATAGTTACACCAGGTTTTGGCTGCATTGAAATACAGTTGGATAAATACAATTGGATACGCTTAAATAAGCCTTCATACATGACATAGGTATAGCTGTACTCACTCAGCTCAATGACGGTAGTGTCAGAAATATTGGGATATCCTCCGAACACAATCAACCACACACATCGTGGTCCTATATGAAGTGCTGATATTGAGTGATACTGTCGTCTAGCAACTGCATCATTCAGTTGCAGCTGAGAATAATTACAGGTACAATCGAATTGGAATGATTATACATACCTTGTATGGGTCGGAATCTGTGCCACACAGCCAGCAACCATCAGAACTGATGCCTCCCAATATCACGAACAATGAACCAGTGATATTAGTGGCAGCATGCGCATATCTCCCCTCAGGGTATTCAACTGATTCAAACAGTAGGACATTCAATAAATTAATATGTTGTCTAATATTGAACCATTTCTAAGATAAGAACAGAAAGAAGGAGTAGAGAGTAGCCATAATAATTGAGTAAACAGTATGTGGAAGCACATGCATGCAGACTCACCACAGACTGTCTTCCTAGGGCAAGAAAAAACAGATTATCTAAAATGGTTAAGCCACTCCAACCACCAATCATATAAGCTCTTTTGTCTCCCACTGTTGTTATTGTAAAGCGATTACACGGCGGAGAGGCTGGTCCTGTGACCTGAGGTGAACTCCACATACCTGAGATAACCATTGCATGATAACTAAATTTGGAGCACTACTGAAACAACACTCACGTGTGGTCAGAGAGAAAATGTGCTGTTCATTTGTATTGACACCAGGATGGTACGTTGAATATTGAGCTCCAGGTTGTGGTGATGATGGGGCAGTATGACCAAACCCACCCACTATATACAAGAGGTCCTCCTCTTCATCCTTGAAGTGCACCATGCCGCAACACCACTTTCTCATCGGTACCTCGCCCTCAGATAATGTTGGAGCCAGCATCTTCCATTCCAGACTAGTTGTGCTCAACGAGTGAATGCTGTTGTGGTAACAGTGGTCGTGACCACACCAACCACCAAAATAAAGCAATTCATGACCAACAGCAACACATGAGTATCCCTGCACTCCTAGAGGAGGTGTTCCACTAGTAGCACGCTGCTCCCAACGGCCAGTGCTAACACTAAACACTTCCACATTGGACAGAAAGGCTCGTTTTTCAGCGCTGTCATGAACCTTGAGATTTCCTTTCTGCCCACCTCCCCACAAGTATAGTTCACCTCCTACAACAGCTGTGCTGTGATCTTCACGACCAGCTGGTTCTCGCCATTCATCTACCGCTGAGTATCTCAATGAAATATCGTGTATGCATGCAGGTCACCAACACCACTCACCTGGTTGCGGCATCGCCATACTTGAGTCGCAGAGCTAGCTCAAAGCCGGGCGGGGCTTATCGATAGGCAAGCAAACTTCACACAACAACTCTGTCTGCACAAATACCCTTGGCTAGAAAAATACAGCTACTTGCAAAAGTCATGAACGAGAATGTCGGTATAAAAGGGGCGTGCCCAGGGTTAAAAAGAATACTTTCTCATGGAAGCGGTTGTGGGTAGCTTGCCAAGACTTCCTACACGTTCAACGCACCGCGGTGACCACACACAACTCAATAGACAATACACTGCTCCTAACCGCCAACACACACGTGCAACGCGATAAACAGATGGCAGAAGCTGTCCGACAAAGAAGCGATCGTGATTGGGTGCACGTTGTCAGCTTGAACTCGATTTTCCAGACGAAGATTCTATTATTGGGTCGTTTGGACAGAGCCAAGAGCGCAGCGAATAGAGATGGCACATGAACGCATGATTTAACACTTTTCAAATGTGTAAAAATTAATACTGGCTAATAGTAGCGATGAGCGTGGGCATGGTCATGCGGCCGGAAATGCCGCATAATTGTCTTGCGCGACGTCTGAGTGCCGTTTCAGTGGCTAAAAAACCACCCAAAGGTTTTCAGATACGCTGATTCCAACTAATTATGAAATTTAAGCGGATAATACAATGCTGTTTTGCTCTGATCAATCAGAGCTAGAACAAAAAAACCAGCAAAATTGGTCATCAAAACATTATTTTCATAGTCAAACAGTTTGCAATGCTAGTCAAACTTGGAGAATGCCTCTGACCAGCACTTACAAAGATATTAGTAACAGTTTAGGTAAGTGTAAACGTACTCCAAAGTCGCGCACGGCTGGTGTGTCATGCTAACTAGACTGTTTGCCATGTACTGTAACAGGCAAATAGCTGGTCGAGCGTCCGTTATAGCCATTGTTGTGGATCTGGTTGGTCGTAGTTTGCTTCAATAAGTATGCCGAACAGGTCAGCCCAGGCTGTCGTGTCATAATCAAGGTTACTGTTTTGCACCTATGCTACGAAGTGCGCAACAGCGCCGCTGTAACCAGGAAGCCGGCTTTGTAATGTAAATTGGTGGAGAACAAAATCACACAGTAACCGCCACAAAACCCGTTGTAACTCTGCCATTTTTAGCGCCGATTCTAACGAAATTTAGATTTGTGAGCTGCTAAAGGTTAGTAGAAGCCACCTATAACAACTAGTAATTGATTCAGACAGTTTAAACATTTTAGTGCACATCGCTACTAATACATGTAGCTAGCGGCTACCAACGGTCAACCTACTTTCAGCTCCACAGACTAGCGCTCCAAATTATGTAGCACGTGCTTGGTCTAAGTTGGGTACGCAATCGTTTAGATACGTTTTTGTACCCGTTCGTATACTGGTGTTAGCGCTACGAGAACAAAAGGTGGGAGCCATTTTTTAACGATCAACAAAATGTTATTAAGACAGGTACGTGCTAGATGTAATGAGTAGGTAAAAAAATAAAATTTAAGTAGGAACAATTCAGATTTTGCAGAGAAAATCATTCAATTTCAAAACGTGCCGCCATTTTACTGCCCAGGGCACTCCCCTTTTATACGCCAACAACAGGAAGCGAATGCGTACGCGCGCAATTAGCGCGCAATTCGCGTCTGCTGCAAATCGTCTCAACTCGTCTGCAGCAAATAAGTTACGTACTTTGCTGCTGCAGGTGTACCGTGACACATCTAGTTGAATCTGCACTGCTCCCATCTACCAGTGCTAACATTGAACACTTTCAAAAAAGACAGTAAAAATTGTTTGGTGCTGCATCTGGTGAGCTCTGAATACTTTCTGTCCACCGCCCCACAAGTACTGTTCACCTCCAAGAACAGCTGTGCTGTGATCTTCACGACCAATGGACTCTCTCTATTCATTCTGTGTAACAGTAATTTCTCTCACACCCATAACAATTTTAAAGCGACTGTAATGTAAAATTTAGAAAGATTCTATCGATTCTAAAGGATTCAGTCTAGAGTGACAATAATGAAAATACAGATTGTAATAGAAATTTCCGATCCTGTCGACATCATAGCATCACTGACTGTTCAAAGCAATAAATATTTTGATTATGAATGTTAGAACTTGTATAGTTCAGTCATAATGTCACTAGCATTAGGACGATCAGCTGGTTGATCACTGATACACCATCTGATTAGTTCGGCCATATCATGCCACAAAATACGTTCAATCTGAGCATCTCTATGGCTTGCTGTATCCTCAGGAAGTTCGTTAAGACACATCTCTACCATTAGAACACCCAAGCTGAAAATATCCATCTTGGTAGTGTGGTCATCAGGATAGCGAGACTCTGGAGCAGCATAGGCTGGGGAGCCTGGTCCGATAGTAGAGGCAATCTGATTGTTAAAGTTAGCTGATCCGTAGTCAGAGATCTTGGCCCTCCAGCCATTGGGGAGTGGCTCTAAGAGTACATTCCCACTGCTGATGTCACGATGGATGATGGGGTGTGGTTTAGACTGGTGCATGTAGTTGAGACCACATGATACATTTCGACTGATAGTGATGATTTGATCATTGGCCAGCTTTCCCTTCTCCAGCTCCTTACGCAGACTGGTGGGCATTAGCTCTGTGATTATCACTGGCTCTCCCTCTATAGTGGCACCAATGAACAGCAACAGGTTAGGATGACGTAGCTTGGCAGCAATACTCATTTCTCGCGAGAATTTTCGACGGTTATAATGAGAGATGAGCACTCGATGGAGACACTTAGCAGCCACTCGTAAGCCTCTGAAGTTAGCCACTTTTACCACTCCCCAGCCTCCTCTGCCAAGCTCCTTCTCTGTAATGTCCATCTCATCTCTTCTCACTACCCAGTGCTCACTTACAAGCTGAGAAGAATGAGGAAGGAAAGTGCCACTAATGCACAGCGAGCCATGGATGTTATGTCACCAACTTACTTGTTCTTTCAGCTGTTGCACTTGATCTTGTAGCTTCTGATTCTCCTCTTCTTTCTCTCTAGTTCTCTGATGAGCTTCCTCTGTCCTTCTGTTTGCAGCATGAATTGCTTCCTGCGACATAGCCATTGATTGGTCTAGTTGTTGCTGAAGTTGCCGATTCTCAGTCTCCTTCTCTCTGGTGTTCTGGCATGAGTTTTCTAGAGCTAAAATAGCCTCTTGTAGCTGCAAATTATTCAATTGAAGATGATTTTGCGTATATAGCTAAAATAGTTTAATACTAACCTCTAGCTCTTTCATTTTAATGCACTGTTCTGTTTCTTTAACTCTCTTGTTCAAAGCCTGAATGGCTTCCTGAGACATAATCATTGACTGTTCTAGCTGTTGCTGTAGCTGCTGAATGTGACAATCCTTCTCTCTAACAGCTTGCTCACCCACCTGTATACTTTGCTATGTCATAATATAACTTCAGCTACGTAACACAGTTTCACTGACTTGATGTATTTGTAAAGTATGAATATCACCTCTCCTATTTCTTTTAGCTCGCTGTAGCGGCTGTACAATAGCTCTGTTGCATAGAGCGCCTTTCTTAATAAACATTTCTACTCCCCAATTACACCAGGTTTTTGCTGCATTGAAAGTACACTAAAATTAGCCTAGATACATGACATACTGTAGGTATAGCTGCACTCACTCAGCTCAATGATGGTAGTGTCAGCAATATTAGGATATCCTCCAAACACAACCAACCACACACATTGTGGTCCTATATGAAGTGCTGACATTGAGTGATACTGTCGTCCAGTGACTGAATCATCCATAGCCAGTTGAAGCTGATGAGAATAATTATAGGTACAGTAGAATTACAATGATTAATTAATTATGTATACATGTACCTCGTAATCATCTTTTCCACACAGCCAGGAATCATTAGAACCGATACCTCCCAATATCACGAACAATGAACCAGTAATATTAGTGGCAGCATGAGCATATCTTCCCTTAGGGTGTTCAACTGATTCATACAGTGGGACATTCAATGAATTATGTTGTCTAATATTGATCCAGTTCTAAGATAAGAACAAAAAGAAGGAGTAAAGAATATCCAAAATAATTGAGTAATCATGCAGGGTGCGGAAGCATGTTGCTCACCACAGAATGTCTTCCTAGGGAAAGAAAAAACAGATCATCTAAAACAGTTAATCCACTCCAACCACCAAACATAATAGCTTCTTTGTCTCCCACTGTTGTTATTGTAAAGCGGTTACACGGCGGTGGGGCTTGTCCTGTGACCTGAGGTGAACTCCACCTATCTGAGATAATCATTGCATGATAGCTAAATTTGGAGCATTACTGAAACAACACTCACGTGTGGTCAGAGAGAAAATGTGCTGTTCATTTGTATTGACACCAGGATGGTACTTTGAATATTGAGCTCCAGGTTGTGTTGATGATGGGGCAGTATGACCAAACCCACCCACTACATACAAGAGGTCCTCCTCTTCATCCTTGAAGTGCACCATGCCGCAACACCACTTTCTCATCGGTACATCACTCTCAGATGTTGTTGGAGCCAGCATCTTCCATTCCAGACTAGTGGTGCTCAACGAGTGAATGTTGTTGTGGTAACAGTGATCGTGACCACACCAACCACCAAAATAAAGCAATTCATGACCAACAGCAACACATGAGTATCCCTGCACTCCCAGTGGAGGTGTTCCACTAGTAGCACGCTGCTCCCAACGAGCAGTACTAACACTGAACACTTCCACATTGGACAGAAAGGCTCGTTTTTCAGCGCTGTCATGAACCTTGAGATTTCCTTTCTGCCCACCTCCCCACAAGTATAGTTCACCTCCTACAACAGCTGTGCTGTGATCTTCACGACCAGCGGGTTCTCGCCATTCATCCACCGCTGAGTATCTCAATGAAGTATCGTGTATGCAGCTCATAAACACACTCACCTGGTTGCGACATCGCCATACTTGAGTCGCAGAGCTAGCTCAAGGGCGGGCTCATAAAATTAAATGTTGAAAGAGTGGGAGGGGCTAATTGCAGCATTGATAATAAAATAAATACCTCACTTTTATAAAGCTCTCCTCGCCTAGATGCGGAATCTTATTGCCTCATTTGCCTGAGGCTAATTGCAAGAGATCATTAAGCTACATCACGCGATCTCAAGCTTTCTATCGGGGTCTCTCCGACTATATCTCTCTCAGTCAAAAATATTTCAAGCTCTCATTATTATTTTTTTACACATAATACTGGTATCTCTTGATGTTCACAGTTTTGGTTTTCATGCATGGTGTCATCAACTAAAATAAAAGAATTTGCTGAAGAATACAGAGTTGCAGCGATTGATCTGAGGTACGTTCATTCCAAGCAACACAGGGTAAAATTCTGAGTATCTGTGTAAATTACTAATGTAAAATATCACTGTACATGTATTTTGTGACAAATAGCTTGTATGCTTTGAAACAGATGTTGTTAATCAATACCGTGCATAATTGTAGTGTTGAATGGTTATTACAGGTAGGCATGAAATTAAAGTAGTACACATGTGTAAACTGACTGTATTGTATTACTACATGCAGTGAGTATAGCCACACGCATTTCAGGGGCTAAAATATCTCTACTCTGTAGGAATGCGTCATTTCAATGCAACCATCTTTCAGTGAATGGTTTTAGTTCCATTGTATCATTCGACATGTATTGAGCCTCCTATCCATATCGATGTCCTCACTCAGTCTGACATGTACTGTACGTCAGAGCCATTAAACTGCTTTGAGGCCTTTGATCATAATTGGTATTAGTCCTTCTTGAGACTTTCTGTGATATGCCAATCACCTGGTAGTGCATGTATGGTAGCTATGCTATCATCAATTTATCTGGAGCTGTCTATGGACTAGCTGCAGCATGCATGTTGCAGTAATGCTGGAGTAGTCTCTTAGCTCAGCATACGGGTATGTGTTCATAAGAACTCTAGTTTTTGACTTCAACTCTGTCAAAATAATATTGAGCTATGAGGGTGGAGCTGGTATTCAACTCGTCTGCTGCAAATATGTTACTTTGCTGCTACAGGTGTATCGTGACGTACCTAGCTGAATCAGCTGTGGACAAACTAGTCAAAAAAAGAAAACTGTTCTACATCTTGTCTAATGTTAAGGTTACAGGACACCCCACCCACTCACAAGCAAGCAAATATGGTTTCATGCCTAAAAAAAATCTGCAACACATGAGTATCCCTGCACTCCTAGTGAAGGTGTTCCACTAGTAGCACGTGCACACTGTTCCCATCGAACAGCGCTAACATTGAGCTCTGATTATTTTTTGTTCACCTCCAACAACAGCTGTGCTGTGATCTTCATGACCAATGGACTCTCTCTATTCATTCTGCATAACAGCAACTTCCCTCACACCCATAACAGTTTTAAAACGTCTGTAATGTAAATTTCTATCGATTCAAGGGCAAAAATTTTGTCTCAAAGAAGTCAGTCTAGAGTGAAAATTGCATAAAATTAACGTCATTAAATTAAAATACAGATTGTAATAGTACTCTCGGATTCTGTATGCATCATAGCATCACTGACTGTCCAAAGCAATAAATATTTTGATTATGAATGTTAGAACTTGTCTAGTTCAGACATAATGTCACTAGCATTAGGACGACCAACTGGTTGATCACTGATACACCATCTGATTAGTTCAACCATATCATGCCACAAAATGCGTTCAATCTGAGCATCTCTATGGCTTGCTGTATCCTCAGGAAGTTCGTTAAGACACATCTCCACCATTAGAACACCTAAACTGAAAACGTCCATCTTGGTAGTGTGGTCATCAGGATAGCGAGACTCAGGAGAAGCATAGGCTGGGGAGCCTGGTCCGATAGTAGAGGCAATCTGATTGTTAAAGTTAGCTGATCCATAGTCAGAGATCTTGGCCCTCCAGCCATTGGGGAGTGGCTCTAAGAGTACATTCCCACTGCTTATGTCACGATGGATAATGGGGTGTGGTTTAGACTGGTGCATGTAGTTGAGACCACATGACACATCTCGACCGATAATGATGATATGATCATTGGCCAGCTTTCCCTTCTCCAGCTCCTTACGCAGACTGGTGGGCATTAGCTCTGTGATTATCACTGGCTCTCCCTCTATAGTGGCACCAATGAACAGCAACAGGTTAGGATGACGTAGCTTAGCAGCAATGCTCATTTCTCGCGAGAATTTTCGACGGTTATAATGAGAGATGAGCACTCGATGGAGACACTTAGCAGCCACTCGTAAGCCTCTGAAGTAAGCCACTTTCACCACTCCCCAGCCTCCTCTGCCAAGCTCCTCCTCTGTCATGTCAATCTCATCTCTTCTCACTACCCAGTGCTCACTTACAAGCTATGAAGAATGAGGAAGGAAAGTGTATCTAATGCACCTTACAGCGAGTTATGGTACCAGCTTACTTGTTCTTGCAGCTGTTGTACTTGATCTTGTAGGTTCTGATTCTCTTCTTCTTTCTCTCTTGTTCTCTGATGAGCTTCCTCTGTCCTTCTGTTAGCAGTATGAATTGCTTCCTGCGACATAGCCATTGATTGGTCTAGTTTTTTCATAAGTTGCCGATTCTCAGTCTCCTTCTCTCTGGTGTTCTGATATGAGTGTTCTAAAGCTAGGATAGCCTCTTGTAGCTGCAAATTATTCAATTGAAGATTTTGCATAGAACTATATATAATGGCTAACCTCTAGCTCTTTCATTCTAATGCACTGCTCTGTTTCTTCAACTCTCTTGTTCAAAGCCTGAATGGCTTCCTGAGACATAATCATTGACCGTTCTAGCTGTTGCTGTAGCTGCTGAATTTGACGATCCTTCTCTCTAACAGCTTGCTCATTCACCTGTATAGCTATGTCATATAACTATAGCTACATAATACAGTTTCACTGACCTGACGCCTTTGTAAGGTATGAATATCATCTCTCCTATTTCTTTTAGCTCGCTTTGCAATAGCACTGTTACATAGTGCGCCTTTCTTAATAACCCTTTCTACTCTCCAATAGTTACACCAGGTTTTGGCTGCATTGAAAATACAATTAGATAAATACAATATGATACGCTAAATTTAGCCTTGATACATGACATAGGTATAGCTGCACTCACTCAACTCAATGATAGTAGTGTCAGCAATATTGGGATATCCTCCAAACACTATCAACCACACACATTTTGGTCCTATATGAAGTGCTGACATTGAGTGATACTGTCGTCCAGTTACTGAATCATCCAGTTGGAGCTGAGAATAATTATAGGTACAATAGAATTACAATGAAAAATTAATAATACCTCGTAATCATCTTTGCCACACAGCCAGCAATCATCAGAACCGATGCCTCCCAATATCACGAACAATGAACCAGTGATGCTAGTGGCAGCATGAGCATATCTTCCCTCAATGTATTCCAGTGGATCATGTGGTGATAGACTCTTCACTAACTTATTATGTTGTCTAATATTGATCCAGCTCTAAGATAAGAACAGAAAGAAGGTGTTAATAGGAGTAGGGAATAACTGCATAATAAGATACGTGCGAAAACTCATTTTCACACATGAGTAGCCACCATCTTAATTCGAGGTCATCCCTACATATCATTGCCGATCGGCAATGATAAATGGACATATCATTGCCGATCGGCAATGATAAATGGAGTCAAGAAACAGGATGTGGAAGCACATGCATGCAGACTCACCACAGAATGTCTTCCCAGGGCAAGAAAAAACAGATCATCTAAAATAGTTAATCCACTCCAACCACCAAACAAATAAGCTCTTTTGTCTCCCAATGTTGTTATTGTAAAGCGGTTACACGGCGGTGGGGCTTGTCCTGTGACCTGAGGTGAACTCCACATACCTGAGATAAACATTGCATGATTACTAAATTTGGAGCCATACCGAAACAACACTCACGTGTGGTCAGGGAGAATATATGCTGTTCATTTGTATTGACACCAGGATGGTACGTTGAATATTGAGCTCCAGGTTGTGGTGATGATGGGGCAGTATGACCAAACCCACCCACTACATACAATAAGTCTTCCTCTTCATCCTTGAAGTGCACCATGCCGCAACACCACTTTCTCATCGGTACCTCGCCCTCAGATAATGTTGGAGCCAGCATCTTCCATTCCAGACTAGTGGTGCTCAACGAGTGAATGCTGTTGTGGTAACAGTGGTCGTGACCACACCAACCACCAAAATAAAGCAATTCATGACCAACAGCAACACATGAATATCCCTGCACTCCCAGTGGAGGTGTTCCACTAGTAGCACGCTGCTCCCAACGGCCAGTGCTAACACTGAACACTTCCACATTGGACAGAAAGGCTCGTTTCTCAGCGCTGTCATGAACCTTGAGATTTCCTTTCTGTCCACCTCCCCACAAGTATAGTTCACCTCCTACAACGGCTGTGCTGTGATCTTCACGACCAGCTGGTTCTCGCCAGTCATCTACCGCTGAGTATCTCAATGAAGTATTGTGTATGCAGCTCATAAACACACTCACCTGGTTGCGACATCGCCATACTTGAGTCGCGGAGCTAGCTCAAGGGCGGGCTCATAAAATTAAATGTTGAAAGAGTGGGAGGGGCTAATTGCAGCATTGATAATTACCTCACTTTTATAAAGCTCTCCTCGCCTAGATGCGCAATCTTATTGCCTCATTTGCCTGAGGCTAATTGCAAGAGATCATTAAGCTACATCACGCGATCTCAAGCTTTCTATCGGGGTCTCTCCGACTAGATCTCTCTATATCTCTCTCAGTCAAAAATATTGCAAGCTCTCATTATTATTTTTTTACACATAATACTGGTATCTCTTGATGTTCACAGTTTTGGTTTTCATGGTGTCATCAACTAAAATAAAAGAATTTGCTGAAGAATACAGAGTTGTAGCGATTGATCTGAGGTACGTTCATTCCAAGCAACACAGGGTAAAATTCTGAGTATCTGTGTAAATTACTAATGTAAAATATCACTGTACATGTATTTTGTGACAAATAGCTTGTATGCTTTGAAATAGATGTTGTTAATCAATACCGTGCATAATTGTAGTGTTGAATGGTTATTACAGGTAGGCATGAAATTAAAGTAGTACACATGTGTAAACTGACTGTATTGTATTACTACATGCAGTGAGTATAGCCACACGCATTTCAGGGGCTAAAATATCTCTACTCTGTAGGAATGCGTCATTTCAATGTAACCCTCTTTCAATGCAACCATCTTTCAGTGAATGGTTTTAGTTCCATTGTATCACTCGACATGTATTGAGCCTCCTATCCATATCGATGTCCTCACTCAGTCTGACATGTACTGTACGTCAGAGCCATTAAACAACTTCGAGGCCTTTGATCATAATTGGTATTAGTCCTTTTTGAGACCTTCTGTGATATGCCAATCACCTGGTAGTGCATATATGGTAGCTATGCTATCATCAATTTATCTGGAGCTGTCTATGGACTAGCTGCAGCATGCATGTTGCAGTAATGCTGGAGTAGTCTCTTAGCTCAGCATACGGGTATGTGTTCATAAGAACTCTAGTTTTTGACTTCAACTCTGTCAAAATAATATTGAGCTATGAGGGTGGAGCTGGTATTCAACTCGTCTGCTGCAAATATGTTACTTTGCTGCTACAGGTGTACCGTGACGTACCTAGCTGAATCAGCTGTGGACAAACTAGTCAAAAAAAGAAAACTGTTCTACATCTTGTCTAATGTTAAGGTTACAGGACACCCCACCCACTCACAAGCAAGCAAATATGGTTTCATGCCTGAAAAAAAATCTGCTACACATGAGTATCCCTGCACTCCTAGTGAAGGTGTTCCACTAGTAGCACGTGCACACTGTTCCCATCGAACAGCGCTAACATTGAGCTCTGATTATTTTTTGTTCACCTCCAACAACAGCTGTGCTGTGATCTTCATGACCAATGGACTCTCTCTATTCATTCTGCATAACAGCAACTTCCCTCACACCCATAACAGTTTTAAAACGTCTGTAATGTAAATTTCTATCGATTCAAGGGCAAAAATTTTGTCTCAAAGAAGTCAGTCTAGAGTGAAAATTGCATAAAATTAACGTCATTAAATTAAAATACAGATTGTAATAGTACTCTCGGATTCTGTATGCATCATAGCATCACTGACTGTCCAAAGCAGTAAATATTTTGATTATGAATGTTAGAACTTGTCTAGTTCAGACATAATGTCACTAGCATTAGGACGATCAGCTGGTTGATCACTGATACACCATCTGATTAGTTCGGCCATATAATGCCACAAAATACGTTCAATCTGAGCATCTCTATGGCTTGCTGTATCCTCAGGAAGTTCGTTAAGACACATTTCCACCATTAGAACACCCAAGCTGAAAATGTCCATCTTGGTAGTGTGATCATCAGGATAGCGAGACTCTGGAGCAGCATAGGCTGGGGAGCCTGGTCCGATAGTAGAGGCAATTTGGTTGTTAAAGTTAGCTGATCCATAGTCAGAGATCTTGGCCCTCCAGCCATTGGGGAGTGGCTCTAAGAGTACATTCCCACTGCTGATGTCACGATGGATAATGGGGTGTGGTTTAGACTGGTGCATGTAGTTGAGACCACAGGACACATCTCGACAGATAGTGATGATATGATCATTGGCCAGCTTTTTCTTCTCCAGCTCCTTACGCAGACTGGTGGGCATTAGCTCTGTGATTATCACTGGCTCTCCCTCTATAGTGGCACCAATGAACAGCAACAGGTTAGGATGATGTAGCTTGGCAGCAATACTCATTTCTCGCGAGAATTTTCGACGGTTATAATGAGAGATGAGCACTCGATGGAGACACTTAGCAGCCACTCGTAAGCATCTGAAGTTAGCCACTTTCACCACTCCCCAGCCTCCTCTGCCAAGCTCCTCCTCTGTAATGTCCACCTCATCCCTTCTCACTACCCAGTGCTCACTTACAAGCTATGGAGAATGAGGAAAAAAGTGTAACTAATGCACCTTACAGCGAGCCATATAGGCACCGGCTTACTTGTTCTTGCAGCTGTTGCACTTGATCTTGTAGGTTCTGATTCTCCTCTTCTTTCTCTCTTGTTCTCTGATGAGCTTCCTCTGCCCTTCTGTTTGCTGCATGAATGGCCTCCTGCGACATAGCCATTGATTGGTCTAGTTGTTTCAGAAGTTGCCGATTCTCAGTCTCCTTCTCTCTGGTATTCTGACATGAGTGTTCTAGAGCTAGGATAGCCTCTTGTAGCTGCAAATTATTCAATTGAAGATTTTGCAAAGAACTATAATAGCTAACCTCTAGCTCTTTCATTCTAATGCACTGCTCTGTTTCTTCAACTCTCCTGTTCAAAGCCTGAATGGCTTCTTGAGACATAATCATTGACTGTTCTAGCTGTTGCTGTGTCTGCTGAATGTTACGATCCTTCTCTCTAACAGCTTGCTCATTCACCTGTATTGTATGTCATATAACTTTAGCTACATAATACGGTTTCATTCACCTGATGCCTTTGTAAGGTATGAATATCATCTCTCCTATTTCTTTTAGCTCGCTGTACAATAGTGCTGCTACATAGTGCGCCTTTCTTAATAACCCTTTCTACTGTCCAAGAATTATGCCAAGTTTTGGCTGCATTGAAAATACAGTTAGAAAACACAATTGGTACGCTAAATTTAGCCTTGATACATAACATAAGTATAGCTCTGTACTCACTCAGCTCAATGATGGTAGTGTCAGCAATATTTGGATATCCTCCAAACAAAAGCAACCACACACATCGTGGTCCTATATGAAGTGCTGACATTGAGTGACACTGTCGACCAGCAACTGAATCATCCAGTTGCAGCTGAGAATAGTTACAGGTACAATAGAATTGCAATGAAAAATAAATTATACATACCTTGCATGGGTCGAAAGCTTTGCCACACAGCCAGCAATCATCAGAACCGATGCCTCCCAATATCACGAACAATGAACCAGTAATATTAGTGGCAGCATGAGCATATCTTCTCTCAGGGTAGTCAATTGATTCTTTCACTAGTGGTAAATCAATATGTTGTGTAATATTGATCCAGATCTAAGATAAGAACAGAAAAATTGAAGGAGAAGAGAATAACCATAATAATTGAGTAAACAGGATGTGGAACCAAATGCATGCAGACTCACCACAGAATTTCTTCCCAGGGCAAGAAAAAACATTTCATCTAAAACAGTTAATCCACTCCAACCACCAAACATAATAGCTTCTTTGTCTCCCACTGTTGTTATTGTAAAGCGATTACACGGCGGAGGGGCTTGTCCTGTGACCTGAGGTGAACTCCACCTATCTGAGATAATCATTGCATGACAACTAAATTTGGAGCACTACTGAAACAACACTCACGTGTGTTCAGAGAGAAAATGTGCTGTTCATTTGTATTAACACCAGGATGGTACTTTGAATATTGAGCTCCAGGTTGTGGTGATGATGGGGCAGTATGACCAAACCCACCCACTACATACAATAAGTCTTCCTCTTCATCCTTGAAGTGCACCATGCCGCAACACCACTTTCTCATCGGTACCTCACCCTCAGATGTTGTTGGAGCCAGCATCTTCCATTCCAGACTAGTGGTGCTCAATGAGTGAATGCTGTTGTGGTAACAGTGGTCGTGACCACACCAACCACCAAAATATAGCAATTCATGACCAACAGCAACACATGAGTATCCCTGCACTCCCAGTGGAGGTGTTCCACTAGTAGCACGCTGCTCCCAACGAGCAGTACTAACACTGAACACTTCCACATTGGACAGAAAGGCTCGTTTTTCAGCGCTGTCATGAACCTTGAGATTTCCTTTCTGCCCACCTCCCCACAAGTATAGTTCACCTCCTACAACAGCTGTGCTGTGATCTTCACGACCAGCGGGTTCTCGCCAGTCATCCACCGCTGAATATCTCAATGAAGTATCGTGTATGCAGCTCATAAACACACTCACCTGGTTGCGACATCGCCATACTTGAGTCGCAGAGCTAGCTCAAGGGCGGGCTCATAAAATTAAATGTTGAAAGAGTGGGAGGGGCTAATTGCAGCATTGATAATAAAATAAATACCTCACTTTTATAAAGCTCTCCTCGTCTAGATGCGCAATCTTATTGCCTCATTTGCCTGAGGCTAATTGCAAGAGATCATTAAGCTACATCACGCGATCTCAAGCTTTCTATCGGGGTCTCTCCGACTAGATCTCTCTATATCTCTCTCAGTCAAAAATATTTCAAGCTCTCATTATTAGTTTTTTACACATAATACTGGTATCTCTTGATGTTCACAGTTTTGGTTTTCATGGTGTCATCAACTAAAATAAAAGAATTTGCTGAAGAATACAGAGTTGTAGCGATTGATCTGAGGTACGTTCATTCCAAGCAACACAGGGTAAAATTCTGAGTATCTGTGTAAATTACTACTGTAAAATATCACTGTACATGTATTTTGTGACAAATAGCTTGTATGCTTTGAAATAGATGTTGTTAATCAATACCGTGCATAATTGTAGTGTTGAATGGTTATTGCATGTAGGCATGAAATTAAAGTAGTACACATGTGTAAACTGACTGTATTGTATTACTACATGCAGTGAGTATAGCCACACGCATTTCAGGTGCTAAAATATCTATACTCTGTAGGAATGCGTCATTTCAATGCAACCATCTTTCAGTGATTGGTTTTAGTTCCATTGTATCACTCGACATGTATTGAGCCTCCTATCCATATCGATGTCCTCACTCAGTCTGACATGTACTGTACGTCAGAGCCATTAAACAACTTCGAGGCCTTTGATCATAATTGGTATTAGTCCTTTTTGAGACCTTCTGTGATATGCCAATCACCAGGTAGTGCATATATGGTAGCTATGCTATCATCAATTTATCTGGAGCTGTCTATGGACTAGCTGCAGCGTGCATGTTGCAGTAATGCTGGAGTAGTCTCTTAGCTCAGCGTACGGGTATGTGTTCATTAGAACTCTAGTTTTTTACTTCAACTCTGTCAAAAATAATATTAAGCTACGAGGGTGGAGCTGGTATTCAACTCGTCTGCTGCAAATAAGTTACTTTGCTGCTACAGGTGTACCGTGACACATCTTGCTGAATCAGCTGTGGACAAACTAGTCAAAAAAAGAAAACTGTTCTACATCTTGTCTAATGTTGAGGTTACGGGACACCCCGCCCACCCACAAGCAAGCAAATATGCATGGTTTCATGCCTGAAAAAAAATCTGCAATACAGGAGTATCCCTGCACTCCTAGTGAAGGTGTTCCACTAGCAGCACGTGCACACTGCTCCCATCGAACAGCGCTAACATTGAGCTCTGATTACTTTATGTCCACCGCCCCACAAGTACTGTTCACCTCCAACAACAGCTGTGCTGTGATCTTCACAACCAATGGGCTCCCTCCATTCATTCTGCATAACAGCAATTTCCCTCGCAGCTAAACAATTTTAAAGCGACTGTAATGAAAGATTCTATCGATTCTAGGGCAAAATTTTGTCTAAAAGAATTCAGTCTAGAGTGACAATTGCATAATTAAAAACAATGAACAATATTAAAAATACAGAATCTCATTGTAATAGTACTTTCGAATTCTGTCTGCATAGCATCACTGACTGTCCAAAGCAATAATTATTTGATTATGAATGTTAGAACTTGTCTAGTTCAGTCATAATGTCACTAGCATTAGGACGATCAGCTGGTTGATCACTGATACACCATCTGATTAGTTCAGCCATATCATGCCACAGAATACGTTCAATCTGAGCATCTCTATGGCTGGCTGTATCCTCAGGAAGTTCGTTAAGACACATTTCCACCATTAGAACACCTAAACTGAAAACGTCCATCTTGGTAGTGTGGTCATCAGGATAGCGAGACTCAGGAGCAGCATAGGCCGGAGAACCTGGTCCGATAGTAGAGGCAATCTGATTGTTAAAGTTAGCTGATCCGTAGTCAGAGATCTTGGCCCTCCAGCCATTGGGGAGTGGCTCTAAGAGTACATTCCCACTGCTGATGTCACAATGGATGATGGGGTGTGGTTTAGACTGGTGCATGTAGTTGAGACCACATGCTACATCTCGACTGATAATGATGATTTGATCATTGGCCAGCTTTTTCTCTTCCAACTCTTTACGCAGACTGGTGGGCATTAGCTCTGTGATTATCATTGGCTCTCCCTCTATAGTGGCACCAATGAACAGCAACAGGTTAGGATGACGTAGCTTGGCAGCAATATTCATTTCTCGCGAGTATTTTCGACGGTTATAATGAGAGATGAGCACTCGATGGAGACACTTAGCAGCCACTCGTAAGCCTCTGAAGTTAGCCACTTTCACCACTCCCCAGCCTCCTCTGCCAAGCTCCTCCTCTGTAATGTCCACCTCATATCTTCTCACTACCCAGTGCTCACTTACAAGCTATGAAGAATGAGGAAGTAAAGTTTAACTAATGCCGGCACCTTACAGCGAGCCATAGATGTTATGGCACCAGCTTACTTGTTCTTGCAGCTGTTGCACTTGATCTTGTAGGTTCTGATTCTCCTCTTCTTTTTCTCTTGTTCTCTGATGAGCTTCCTCTGTCCTTCTGTTTGCAGCATGAATGACTTCCTGCGACATAGCCATTGATTGGTCTATTTGTTGCAGAAGTTGCCGATTCTCAGTCTCCTTCTCTCTGGTATTCTGATATGAGTGTTCTAGAGCTAGAATAGCCTCTTGTAGCTGCAAATTATTCATTTTGCAGATAGCTATAATAGTTTAATACTAACCTCTAGGTCTTTCATTCTATTGCACTGCTCTGTTTCTTCAACTCTCTTGTTCAAAGCTTGAATGGCTTCCTGAGACATAATCATTGACTGCTCTAGCTGTTGCTGTAGCTGCTGAATTTGATGATCCTTCTCTCTAACAGCTTGCTCATTCACCTGTATAGCTATATCATATAACTATAGCTACATAATAAAGTGTCACTGACCTGATGCCTTTGTAAGGTATGAATATCATCTCTCCTATCTCGTTTAGCTAGCTGTGCAATAGTTCTTTTACATATTGCGCCTTTCTTAATTACCCTTGCTATTCTCCAAGAATTATACCAAGATTTGGCTGCATTGAAAATACAGTTGGAAAATACAATTGGTACGCTAAATTTAGCCTTGATACATGACATAAGTATAGCTCTGTACTCACTCAACTCAATGATGATAGTGTCAGCAATATTTGGATATCCTCCAAACACAAGCAACCACACACATCGTGGTCCTATATGAAGTGCTGACATTGAGTGATACTGTCTACCAGTAACTGAACCATCCAGTTGCAGCTGAGAATAGTTATACGTCAGTATATTATAATTGCAATGATTATGCATACCTTATATGAGTCGAAAACTTTGCCGCACAGCCAGCAATCATCAGAACCGATGCCTCCCAATATCACAAACAATGAACCAGTGATGCTAGTGGCAGCATGAGCATATCTTCCCTCAGGGTAGTCATAATACATTGGGTCTTTTAGAAATTTCTTAATATTATGTTGTCTAATATTGACCCACTTCTAAGATAAGAACAGAAAGGAGGAGTAGAGAATAACAGTATAATAATAATAATTGAGTAATTAAAACAGTATGTGGAAGCACACTCACCACAGAATGTCTTCCTAGGGCAAGAAAAAACAGATCATCTAAAATGGTTAATCCACTCCATCCACCAAACAGATAAGCTCTTTTGTCTCCCACTGTTGTTATTGTAAAGCGATTACAGGGCGGAGGGGGTGGTCCTGTGACCTGAGGTGAACTCCACCTACCTGAGATAATCATTGCATGACAACTAAATTTGGAGCACTACCGAAACAACACTCACGTGTGGTCAGAGAGAAAATGTGCTGTTCATTTGTATTGACACCAGGATGGTACTTTGAATATTGAGCTCCGGGTTGTGGTGATGATGGGGCAGTATGACCAAACCCACCCACTACATACAATAAGTCTTCCTCTTCATCCTTGAAGTGCACCATGCCGCAACACCACTTTCTCATCGGTACCTCACCATCAGATGTTGTTGGATCCAGCATCTTCCATTCCAGACTAGTGGTGCTCAACGAGTGAATGCTGTTGTGGTAACAGTGGTCGTGACCACACCAACCACCAAAATATAGCAATTCATGACCAACAGCAACACATGAGTATCCCTGCACTCCTAGAGGAGGTGTTCCACTAGTAGCACGCTGCTCCCAACGGCCAGTGCTAACACTGAACACTTCCACATTGGACAGAAAGGCTCGTTTTTCAGCGCTGTCATGAACCTTGAGATTTCCTTTCTGTCCACCTCCCCACAAGTATAGTTCACCTCCTACAACAGCTGTGCTGTGATCTTCACGACCAGCTGGTTCTCGCCAGTCATCCACCGCTGAGTATCTCAATGAAGTACTGTGTATGCAGCTCATAAACACACTCACCTGGTTGCGGCATCGCCATACTTGAGTCGCAGAGCTAGCTCAAGGGCGGGCTCATAAAATTAAATGTTGAAAGAGTGGGAGGGGCTAATTGCAGCATTGATAATAAAATAAATACCTCACTTTTATAAAGCTCTCCTCGCCTAGATGCGCAATCTTATTGCCTCATTTGCCTGAGGCTAATTGCAAGAGATCATTAAGCTACATCACGCGATCTCAAGCTTTCTATCGGGGTCTCTCGGACTAGATCTCTCTATATCTCTCTCAGTCAAAAATATTTCAAGCTCTCACTATTATTTTTTTACGCATAATACTGGTATCTCTTGATGTTCACAGTTTTGGTTTTCATGGTGTCATCAACTAAAATAAAAGAATTTGCTGAAGAATACAGAGTTGTAGCGATTGATCTGAGGTACGTTCATTCCAAGCAACACAGGGTAAAATTCTGAGTATCTGTGTAAATTACTACTGTAAAATATCACTGTACATGTATTTTGTGACAAATAGCTTGTATGCTTTGAAGTAGATGTTGTTAATCAATACCGTGCATAATTGTAGTGTTGAATGGTTATTACAGGTAGGCATGAAATTAAAGTAGTACACATGTGTAAACTGACTGTATTGTATTACTACATGCAGTGAGTATAGCCACACGCATTTCAGGGGCTAAAATATCTCTACTCTGTAGGAATGCGTCATTTCAATGCAACCATCTTTGGTTTTAGTTCCATTGTATCACTCGACATGTATTGAGCCTCCTATCCATATCGATGTCCTCACTCAGTCTGACATGTACTGTACGTCGGAGCCATTAAACTTCTTTGAGGCCTTTGATCATAAAGTATTAGTCTTTCTTGAGACCTTCTGTGATATGCCAATCACCTGTTAGTGCATATATGGTAGCTATGCTATCATCAATTTATCTGGAGCTGTCTATGGACTAGCTGCAGCGAGCATGTTGCAGTAATGCTTGAGTAGTCTCTTAGCTCAGCGTACGGGTATGTGTTCATTAGAACTCTAGTTTTTGACTTCAACTCTGTCAAAATAATATTAAGCTATGAGGGTGGAGCTGGTATTCAACTCGTCTGCTGCAAATATGTTACTTTGCTGTTACAGGTGTACCGTGACACATCTTGCTGAATCAGCTGTGGACAAACTAGTCAAAAAAAGAAAACAGTTCTACACCTTATCTAATGTTAAGGTTACGGAACACCCCGCCCACTCACAAGCAAGCAAATATGGTTTCTTGCCTGAAAAAATTCAGCAACACAGGAGTATCCCTGCACTCCTAGTGAAGGTGTTCCTCTAGTAGCACGTGCACACTGTTCCCATCGAACAGCGCTAACATTGAGCTCTGATTATTTTTTGTTCACCTCCAACAACAGCTGTGCTGTGATCTTCATGACCAATGGACTCTCTCTATTCATTCTGCATAACAGCAACTTCCCTCACACCCATAACAGTTTTAAAACGTCTGTAATGTAAATTTCTATCGATTCAAGGGCAAAAATTTTGTCTCAAAGAAGTCAGTCTAGAGTGAAAATTGCATAAAATTAACGTCATTAAATTAAAATACAGATTGTAATAGTACTCTCGGATTCTGTATGCATCATAGCATCACTGACTGTCCAAAGCAATAAATATTTTGATTATGAATGTTAGAACTTGTCTAGTTCAGACATAATGTCACTAGCATTAGGACGACCAACTGGTTGATCACTGATACACCATCTGATTAGTTCAACCATATCATGCCACAAAATGCGTTCAATCTGAGCATCTCTATGGCTGGCTGTATCCTCAGGAAGTTCGTTAAGACACATCTCCACCATTAGAACACCTAAACTGAAAACGTCCATCTTGGTAGTGTGGTCATCAGGATAGCGAGACTCAGGAGCAGCATAGGCTGGGGAGCCTGGTCCGATAGTAGAGGCAATCTGATTGTTAAAGTTAGCTGATCCATAGTCAGAGATCTTGGCCCTCCAGCCATTGGGGAGTGGCTCTAAGAGTACATTCCCACTGCTTATGTCACGATGGATAATGGGGTGTGGTTTAGACTGGTGCATGTAGTTGAGACCACATGCTACATCTCGACTGATAATGATGATTTGATCATTGGCCAGCTTTCCCTTCTCCAGCTCCTTACGCAGACTGGTGGGCATTAGCTCTGTGATTATCACTGGCTCTCCCTCTATAGTGGCACCAATGAACAGCAACAAGTTAGGATGACGTAGCTTGGCAGCAATGCTCATTTCTCGCGAGAATTTTCGACGGTTATAATGAGAGATGAGCACTCGATGGAGACACTTAGCAGCCACTCGTAAGCCTCTGAAGTTAGCCACTTTCACCACTCCCCAGCCTCCTCTGCCAAGCTCCTCCTCTGTCATGTCAATCTCATCTCTTCTCACTACCCAGTGCTCACTTACAAGCTATGAAGAATGAGGAAGGAAAGTGTATCTAATGCACCTTACAGCGAGTTATGGTACCAGCTTACTTGTTCTTGCAGCTGTTGTACTTGATCTTGTAGGTTCTGATTCTCTTCTTCTTTCTCTCTTGTTCTCTGATGAGCTTCCTCTGTCCTTCTGTTAGCAGTATGAATTGCTTCCTGCGACATAGCCATTGATTGGTCTAGTTTTTTCATAAGTTGCCGATTCTCAGTCTCCATCTCTCTGGTGTTCTGATATGAGTGTTCTAAAGCTAGGATAGCCTCTTGTAGCTGCAAATTATTCAATTGAAGATTTTGCATAGAACTATATAAAAAAAAATTATAATGGCTAACCTCTAGCTCTTTCATTCTAATGCACTGCTCTGTTTCTTGAACTCTCATGTTCAAAGCCTGAATGGCTTCCTGAGACATAATCATTGACCGTTCTAGCTGTTGCTGTAGCTGCTGAATTTGACGATCCTTTACTCTAACAGCTTGCTCATTCACCTGTATAGCTATGTCATATAACTTTAGCTACATAATACAGTTCCACTCACTTGATGCCTTTGTAAGGTATGAATATCATATCTCCTATTTCTTTTAGCACGCTGTGCAATAGTGCAGTTACATAGTGCGCCTTTCTTAATAACCCTTTCTACTCTCCAATAATTACAGGTTTTTGCTACATTGAAAACACAATTCGATATGGTTATAAAATTAGCCTTGATACATGACATAAGTATAGCTGTACTCACTCAACTCAATGATGGTAGTGTCAGCAATATTGGGAAATCCTCCAAACACAAGCAACCACACACAATGTGGTCCTATATGAAGTACTGACATTGAGTGACACTGTCGTCCAACAACAGAATCATCCAGTTGCAGCTGAGAATAATTATAGGTACAATAGAATTGCAATGAAAATTAATTGTGCATACCTTATATGGGTCGAAATCTTTGTCACACAGCCAGCAATCATCAGAACCGATGCCTCCCAATATCACGAACGATGAACCAGTGATAGTAGTGGCAGCATGAGCATATCTTCCCTCGATGTATTCAACTAGATCAAATAGTGATAGAGCTTTCAGTAATTTCATATTATGTTGTTTAATATTGACCCAGTCCTAAGATAAGAACAGAAAGAAGGAGTTAATTGGAGTAGAGAATAATTGAGTAAATGGGATATAGAAGCACATGCATGCAGACTCACCACAGAATGTCTTCCTAGGGCAAGAAACAACAGATCATCAAATATGGTTAATCCATTCCAACCACCAAACAAATAAGCTCTTTTGTCTCCCACTGTTGTTATTGTAAAGCGGTTACACGGCGGTGGGGCTTGTCCTGTGACCTGAGGTGAGCTCCACCTATCTGAGATAAGATAATCATTGCATGACAAATAAATTTTGAGCACTACTGAAACAACACTCACGTGTGGTCAGAGAGAAAATGTGCTGTTCATTTGTATTGACACCAGGATGGTACTTGGAATATTGAGCTCCGGGTTGTGGTGATGATGGGGCAGTATGACCAAACCCTCCCACTACATACAAGAGGTCCTCCTCTTCATCCTTGAAGTGCACCATGCCGCAACACCACTTTCTCATCGGTACCTCATCCTCAGATGTTGTTGGAGCCAGCAGCTTCCATTCCAGACTAATGGTGCTCAACGAGTGAATGCTGTTGTGGTAACAGTGGTCGTGACCACACCAACCACCAAAATAAAGCAATTCATGACCAACAGCAACACATGAGTATCCCTGCACTCCTAGAGGAGGTGTTCCACTAGTAGCACGCTGCTCCCAACGGCCAGTGCTAACACTGAACACTTCCACATTGGACAGAAAGGCTCGTTTCTCAGCGCTGTCGTGCACCTTGAGATTTCCTTTCTGTCCACCACCCCACAAGTATAGTTCACCTCCTACAACAGCTGTGCTGTGATCTTCACGACCAGCTGGTTCTCGCCAGTCATCTACCGCTGAGTATCTCAATGAAGTATTGTGTATGCAACTCATGAACACCACTCACCTGGTTGCGGCATCGCCATACTTGGGTCGCAGAGCTAGCTCAAGGGCGGGGCTCATAAAAATTAAATGTTGAAAGAGTGGGAGGGGCTAATTTCAGTGTTGATAATTATATTTACAGCAGAATATGAATACCTCACTTCTATAAAGCTCTTCTCGCCTAGAGGTGGAATCTGGTTGCCTGAGGCTAATTGCAAGAGATCATTAAGCTACATCACGCGATCAATCACACAAATCGAAATCCAGTAGCGACGAAGACTCAAGATCACGATGGCACGGTTTGCAGAAAAGGTCTTCATCTTCCTCGTTGGACTGCTAGTCTCACTGTGTGTTCTGCTGCGCAACGTGGTCGTCATTTTACGACACCCAAGAACAGCACTGGGCAAGAAAGAACGAGGTGAGTATCGTGTAATGTTCCGATGTTTGTCTTCACTCATCAGTTCTACAGCTTCTCCGCTGACTCTTGTAAACCCAGCCTATGGATTCCACGAGTACGCAACGCTACGTGATGATGTCAAAATCCACTATGTAGCCAGAGGGAATCACTCTAAACCACTGATGCTACTACTTCATGGATTTCCTGAGGTGACTGAACTCGAGCTTTCTCTCCGAATATACTCTCTCAAAAATATTTCAAGCACTCATTATTCTTTCTTTACATTATAATACTGGTATCTATTGACGTTCGCAGTTTTGGTTTTCATGGCGTCATCAACTAAAAGAATTTGCTGAAGAATACAGAGTTGTAGCGGTTGATCTGAGGTACGGTTTATTCCAAGCAACACAAGATAAAATCTTAAATTCGGAGTATCTGTGTAAATTACTACTGTAACAAATCACTGTATTATGTGACAAATAGCTTGTATGCTTTGTGGTAATGAACACCGTGCATAATTGTAGTGTTGAATGGTTATTAGGCATAAAATTAAGGTACGCTGTTAGTAGTAGTAGTACTCATGTGTAAACTATAAATGATATTATATTACATGCAGTGAGTACAGCCACACACATTTCAGGGGCTAAAATATCTTTACACTTTAGGAATGCGTCATGTCAATGTAACCTTCTCTCAGTGCAACCATCTTTCAGTGAATGGTTTGAGTTCCACTGTACCACTCATGTATGAAGTGCTGGTTTCAATTTTCAAAATTTAGAGCATAATACCCTAGTTATATAATACTATAGTCAACTACATTGTACATTTACTACTATATTTACCTTAATATTAAGTACTACGTGTATTCATAGCACACATGCCCAATTTCAACACTATGTTTGTTTGTTTAAACTATGAATTTCCTCTCCATGCATTATAGAGGATATGGGGAGAGTAGCAAACCACCACATACTAGTGACTACACTATGAACAAACTCACACAGGACATCCTAGAGCTGGTCAGTCACCGTGAAATAAATCTCACTTATGCAGTCTAAACTGACTTGTACATCGTGAATGATCAACTTTTCATTGATACAGATTCCTGCGCTTGGCTATGAGAAGTGTGTCCTGGTGTCACATGACTGGGGTGGAGTTATTGCATGGTACGATAAAATTACATACTTCTCCAGCTCTTATTTCATCTTATCTCCACAAATAATCTTGTACTCTTATACTGAGACGCAAAACATATGCATGTCATAGTTGGTGCATGTCCGAATTCCACACATTCTAGGAATGCGTGTTTTCTATAGTATGTTCTAAAAAGCAACATTGCCGACAGAAAGCACAAATTCCTAAAGTGTGCAAAACACATTAGTAAAGAAATTTCTCTTTCGTACATAGGAATATTGTTAGCAAGCATTCTGAACTAGTGGATAAACACATTGTTATGAATTCTCCTCATCCTCAGTGAGTTAAAATAATTGTTTGCTCTACTAAAATCATCTATATTTGTTTAGATTGTATGTGCAGAGTATTCGTCAATCACCTTGGCAGTTATCAACATTGATGGTAACCACAAACTAGCTAAAGGCTGCCATAGCTGTTGTTCACAGTCTTTTCATGCAGTATATTTCAATGCTACTAGTTCCTTGGGTTACAGAATGGATGCTATCACTCAGTGATTATGAAATATTCGATCAAATGGTAAATTATGCTGTATTTTAATTTGTAGCTATAGACACCAACCGGCGATGACAGGAATGATAGACAGCTTAGTTGATAAGTAGGAAATCGTCATTAGCACTAACTAGTCAATTATAAACTAGTTATCATGTTTAAACCAGAGCTCAGTTGATATCCATTTGTGTTATCTCATGCAGTAAGCTGCTGGTTGCTGCATATTCTATAGAAAGTTTAATAGTAAATTAATTTTGTGTTTCCCAAAATGTCACAAATCTCACCGCTAACTAAAATTAATTTCGCAACTGTTACTCAACTAAAATTCCATGTTTCCTCATAATTGTGGTTGTTTATAATTAAATTTTATAAGCACACATCAACGCACCTAACATGTATTGTATTACACATATCTTTCCCTTTGAACATGATAGATATCAAATTGTAAAGATGGAAACAATTTAGACGTGGTTGAAGCCTACAAATACATGTACTCTCAATCACGTCGCTCCTTCTCTCGTCCCATCAAACATCTTCGCTCATTTTTGGCGGACTTTGAAGTCCAAGACAACAGCTCACCAAGCAAGATTGACACACCAACACTCATTATTTGGGTAAGATAATAAAAGGGATAAATGATTGTTGTATTACTTTCACTGTTCTGCTTAGGGTGACATGGATAAATATTTGAACAGTGAACTAGCTGATAAACATACTGGATTGTGCACCAATATCACCATAAAGTGAGCATGTAGACGATATTAATATGTAAACAATTTCTTGGTAAAGCAAGCTGCTGCTTTTGTTGCAAAGAAGTTGCATTGCTATCTATCTATTAATAAAGATACGTATAATTTTAGTGCTAACAAAAAAATTATTAGTTGAAGCCATCGGTTGAAGCTATTAATTTTATGATTAATTTCACAAGATTGTTTTTTCTACTCCAGGCACATTCCTGATTGCAGCCACTGGGTCCAGCAGGACAAACCGGAACTAGTCAACCAGTACATAAGAGACTTCCTCAAGCAGTAGTATTGTTAGAATAAACTTTAATTATGCCTGGAATAATAATATTATGTATTATTAGTATGCTATAACAATATTCATCGGCAACAGACTTGTTAACAAAGTTCACGCCTTCTTTATGAGATCATGGCTGGTGTTAGAGATGCTATACTTTACTTCCTCATGACAGGAGTGTTCTCTTGTCTGATGCTGCTCTACGACTTGTTTGTCATTGCGTGGAGTCCTCGAGCCGCTCTGAGAAAGAAAATTCGTCGTGGTAAGTAAAGTCCAGCAAACGGCCCTGAAACGGCAGCCATTTTCAGTGTCAGCTAAAACATTACGTATGACTGCATGGTTCGGTTTGCAAACTTAGTATGATCTCTCTCTCTCTCTCCCTCTCTCTCTCAGTTCCTCCAGCTTGTCTACTGGATCATGCTCTTGGTACACACGAGTATGTGACTGCTAACAACATCAAGTTCCACTATGTGTCAGCTGGTGATCGGTCCAAGCAGCTCATGTTGTTCCTTCATGGCTTCCCTGAGGTAACACAACCTACTGCATAGCATACTCTAGCTACTTCAAATCACAACATATTATTGTATTTGCATAATACAAGTAAGGTCTACAATGTGACTCGGTGGCTTGTACTATGCTGCGGCAATCTAACACAAATATATATTCTACATCACTTTGCGTAAACTCTTTCTCTCCTTCTCCCTCCCATCTCTGCATCCCCTCATCCTCCCTCCCTTCCCTCTTCCTCTCTCTCCCTCCGCTCTTCCTCTCCCTCCCTTCTGCCCTTCCTCTCCCTTCCCCTCTCACTCTCCTAGTTCTGGTACTCATGGCGCAATCAACTGACTCATTTCTCTAAGGACTACAGAGTAGTTGCTATTGACATGAGGTATCCATTCATCACCAAACATCACTAATAGTAGTTACACAGACCATTCCCAGTTGGTGCAATGAACACCGTGCATAATTGTGGTAATGAACACCGTGCATAATTGTAGTGTTGAATGGTTATTAGGCATAAAATTAAGGTACGCTGTTAGTAGTAGTAGTACTCATGTGTAAACTATAAATGATATTATATTCAAGCACTCATTATTCTTTCTTTACATTATAATACTGGTATCTATTGACGTTCGCAGTTTTGGTTTTCATGGCGTCATCAACTAAAAGAATTTGCTGAAGAATACAGAGTTGTAGCAGTTGATCTGAGGTACGGTTTATTCCAAGCAACACAAGATAAAATCTTAAATTCGGAGTATCTGTGTAAATTACTACTGTAACAAATCACTGTATTATGTGACAAATAGCTTGTATGCTTTGTGGTAATGAACACCGTGCATAATTGTAGTGTTGAATGGTTATTAGGCATAAAATTAAGGTACGCTGTTAGTAGTAGTAGTACTCATGTGTAAACTATAAATGATATTATATTACATGCAGTGAGTACAGCCACACACATTTCAGGGGCTAAAATATCTTTACACTTTAGGAATGCGTCATGTCAATGTAACCTTCTCTCAGTGCAACCATCTTTCAGTGAATGGTTTGAGTTCCACTGTACCACTCATGTATGAAGTGCTGGTTTCAATTTTCAAAATAATTTAGAGCATATAATTATTACCAGGAGCGCATATAAACAAGGGAGCATGTAACTCTGAACACTACCCCATATAACGGCGAAATCCTAATATGGCGGACTTGCTATTTTTAGTTACTTCCATATAAAGTATAAATGTGACGTTTGCGGATGTAATAACTAGTACACGCCCGTTATTAATAATATACCGGATGGAGGCGCGGTTGAAATTATAGACCTTATATGGATTATAGTTCTTATATGGAAACTATTATTTTTAGAACAGCAGCCATGTTAGGATTTCGCCGTTTACAGAGTTACATGCTCCCTTGTTTATATGCGCTCCTGTTATTACCCTATATAGTTATTGTAACTGCATTGTACATTTACTACTATATTTACCTTAATATTAAGTACATGTATTCATAGCACACATGCCCAATTTCAACACTATGTTTGTTTGTTTAAACTATGAATTTCCTCTCCATGCATTATAGAGGATATGGGGAGAGTAGCAAACCACCACATACTAGTGACTACACTATGAACAAACTCACACAGGACATCCTAGAGCTGGTTAGTCACTGTGAAATAAATCTCACTTATGCAGTCTAAACTGACTTGTACATCGTGAATGATCAACTTTTCATTGATACAGATTCCTGCGCTTGGCTATGAGAAGTGTGTCCTGGTGTCACATGACTGGGGTGGAGTTATTGCATGGTACGATAAAATTACATACTTCTTCTGCTCTTATTTCATCTTATCTCCACATATAATTTGTACTCTTATACTGAGACGCAAAACATATGCATGTCATAGTTGGTGCATGTCCGAATTCCACACATTCTAGGAATGCGTGTTTTCTATATTATGTTCTAAAAAGCAACATTGAACAGAAAGCACAAATTCCTAAAATGTGCAAAACACATTAGTAAAGAATTTTCTCTTTCCTACATAGGAACATTGTTAGCAAGCATTCTGAACTAGTGGATAAACACATTGTTATGAATTCTCCTCATCCTCGGTGAGTTAAAATAATAATTTGCTCTACTAAAATCATCTATCTTTGTTTAGATTGTATGTGCAGAGTATTCGTCAATCACCTTGGCAGTTATCAACATTGATGGTACTACAAACTAGCTACAAGGCTGCCATAGCTGTTTTTCTCTTTTCATAATAGTATATTTCAATGCTTCAAGTTCCTTGGATCACCGAATGGACGCTATCACTCAGTGATTATAAAATATTCGATCAAATGGTAAACTATGCTGCTTGTATTAGTAGCTATAAACACCAACCAACGATGACAGTACTGATAGACAGCTTAGTTGATAAGTAGGAAATCGTCATTAGCACTAACTAGTCAATATTATAAACTAGTTAATATCATGTTTAAACCAGTGCTTGCATGATTTGGACTTCAATATCCATTTGTGTTATCTCATGTAGTGAGCTGGTTGCTGCATATTCTATAGAAAATTTAATAGTAAATTGTGTTTGCCAAAATCTCACAAATCTCACAGCTAACTAAAATTAATTTCACAACTGTTACTCAACTAAAATTCTATGCTTCCTCATAATTATGAATTAAATTTTACAAGCACACAACGCACCTAACATGTATTGTATTACACATACCTTTCCTTATAGATATCTAATTCTAAAGATAGAAACAATTTAGATGTGGTTGAAGCCTACAAATACATGTACTCTCAATCACGTCGCTCCTTCTCTCATCCCATCAAACATTTTTGCTCATTTTTGGCGGACTTTGAAGTCCAAGAAAACAGCCCACCAAGCAAGATTAACACACCGACACTCATTATTTGGGTAAGATAGTAAAAGGGATAAATGATTGTTGTATTAATTTTACTGTTCTGTTTAGGGTGACATGGATAAATATTTGAACAGTGATCTAGCTGATAAACATACTGGATTGTGTACCAATATCACCATAAAGTGAGCAGCATGTAGATGACGATAATTATCTAGGCAATTTCTTGTAAAATAAATTTGGCTGCTGCTTTTGTGAAATTTTATTACATATAAAGTTGGAGTACTATTTATCTATTAATAAAGTTAAGTGCATATATTTAGTGCACGAAACAATTATGCGAGACAAGAGTTGAAGCTACGTATTACATGTCAAAATTGTTTACTAGATTGTTTTTTCTACTACAGGCACATTCCTGATTGCAGCCACTGGGTCCAGCAGGACAAACCTGAACTAGTCAACCAGTATATAAGGGACTTCCTCAAGCAGTAGTATTGTTAGAATATAATTCAATTATGCCTGTAATAATATTTACATAGTTCTTGGGGATGCTATAACGATATTCATCGACAACAGATTTATTAACAAAAGTCTACGCCTTCTTTATGAGCGACATGGCTGGTGTTAGAGATGCTATTCTTTACTTCCTCATGACAGGAGTGTTCTCTTGTCTGATGCTGCTCTATGACTTGTTTGTCATTGCGTGGAGTCCTCGAGCCGCTCTGAGAAAGAAGATCCGTCGTGGTAAGTAAAGTCCAGCAAACGGCAGCCATTTTTCAGTGCCAGCTAAAGACATTATGACTGCATTGTTCGGTTTGCAAACTTAGTATGATCTCTCTCTCTCTCTCTCTCTCTCTCTCTCTCTCTCTCTCTCTCTCTCTCTCTCTCTCTCTCTCTCTCTCTCTCTCTCTCTCTCTCTCTCTCTCTCTCTCTCTCTCTCTCTCTCTCTCTCTCTCTCTCTCTCTCTCTCTCAGTTCCTCCAGCATGTCTACTGGATCATGCTCTTGGTACACACGAGTATGTGACTGCTAACAATATCAAGTTCCACTATGTGTCGGCTGGTGATCGGTCCAAGCAGCTCATGTTGTTCCTTCATGGCTTTCCTGAGGTAACATAACCTACTGCATACTCTATTACTCTAGCTACTTCAAACCACAACATAATTATTGTATTTGCATAATACAAACGAGGTCTACAATGTGACTCGGTGGCTTGTACTGTGCTGCGGCAATACAACACAAATATAGAAATTCTACATCACTTTGCATACACTCATTCTCTCCTCCTTCCCATCTCTCCATCTCCTCTCCCTCCCTCCGCTCTTCCTCTCTCTCCCTCTCTCTCCCTCCGCTCTTCCTCTCTCTCCCTCCTGCTCTTCCTCTCTCTCCCTCCTGCTCTTCCTCTCCCTCCCTCCCCGCTTCCTCTCCCTCCCTTCTGCCCTTCCTCTCCCTCCCTTCTGCCCTTCCTCTCCCTCCCTTCTGCCCTTCCTCTCCCTTCCCCTCTCTCTCTCCTAGTTCTGGTACTCATGGCGCAATCAATTGACTCATTTCTCTAAGGACTACAGAGTAGTAGCTATTGACATGAGGTATCCATTCATCACCAAACATCACTCATAACACAATATAACACAGACCATTCCCAGTTGGTGCACATGCTCAATGTGTGCTCTGAATGTGTCTATGGTCCTATCCCAGGTGGATTATTAACTAGTAAATCTTTTCTTTACCATAAACTGTCTTGAGTGCTGTCACAGATTCAGTGCAGATACAATCTAGTACTCTGTCAGTATTAATTTGTGACTATTGTGACTACATAGTACAATCTAGTCTCAAGTTAGTAGCAACATCTGTTGCATCAGCTAATCAACAATTAAGTAGTCTATCTATTACATACTAGAGTTGTTTAAATTTAATAATGATCAAACCAAGCCAGTGTAGTGTCACTTGTGTCACATACTAGCCAACTTGTATGGTTGATTCATTTGTAAGTATAAGTGTGTTGGAAATGTTTTGATAGAGCTCATGAGTGTGCCTATTCAATCATTGTCTCATTATCACAGGGGCTATGGTGAGAGTGATAAGCCGCCTAAAGTGACTGACTACAGAATGAGCAAGCTCACTAAAGATATTGCTGAACTGGTAAGCAACACGTATAGGTTAACCCATGGCAACCGAGGCGGTATGCGATATTACCGAGGTGGTTAATTTTACCGCCCGAGGGCGCGAAGCACACGAGGGCAGTCAGATTAACCTCCGAGATTATCTCGTGTACCGCCGAGGTGCCATGGGTTAACCATTTTGTAGCCCCTCGATACTACTGCTCTTATGGTTACTAAACGAAGTGCTCAAGGTAGTAGAGTCTCCATAGAAGTCACCAGAGGCAAATGACAGCGCATTCCTGAAAGACGGCTGTGTAATCTTGCGTGCATTTTTCGACGACGCCATTTTGTTGCTACAGTGTTGCTATGTGACGTCACTTCCTGGAAAATACACATATTTCCTATGGTATACGAGATATAACCACCGAGCGGCGCCTTTGATCTTACGGTCGCCTGGGCTACAATAACACCAACTAATACTATAACACCAGCGACGATATACATGTACATGTATTGGTGGTGGTGGTTAACCCTTAGCTAGTTCACAAATTATTTACTTCTCAAGGAAAACGTACTCTAGCTCAGCTCATATTACTGTGTATTGGTAATGATCAATAGTTAGATTAATTCTCTCTTAAGCTGTGTTCGCACTGACAACCCGGGTCAAATCTGTGTTGAAATCAAACCCGACTTACCCGGGTTGAACTCGGTTAGTGCGCGTCCGCACTCAACCTGGATCGATGTGAGTCTGGTCCATGGAGCAGTCCAAGGTAGCGTTTATAGCACTAGCACGAGAGCTTCTTGACAATGTATGTCTTTTTCTAGCGTTTGAGTGCTCAGGAAATATCTCTAGTGCACGTACACGTTGCAGCGTCAAGATGAACCCATTTTCAACCCCAGTTCAACCCACATACGTACGTGGGTTGGCTTAACCCAAAACCGAATCTCTGCAGATCGAGTGCAAGCACGATCTATCCGAGTTCAACCTGGGTTGAACCCAAGTTCGCACGCCAGTTCGAACACGTCTTTACTTAACCTACACTAGCTTTGCAGCACTCCAATCCATACTATTGTAAAATTTTATTGGTGTAAAATGATATATTTAATATACATTTCTTTCTACATGTTGTGTGAGTGATGTGTTTCATCTATTCTCAGATTCCTGCACTCGGATATGAGAAGTGTATTCTAGTAGCTCATGACTGGGGCGGGGCTGTAGCTTGGTAAGCACCACCCACTAAAGTCACATGCTGTCACACATGTTGCATGACACACACAACTATGTCTGTCTTGTCTTGTAGGGGATTCGCTCAGCGCTATCCTGAACTACTCAACAAGCTCATTGTAATGAACTGCCCTAACCCTAGGTATGAAAACAATTATAACTAACTAGAACCAATATCTGGATCAACATACCGTATAGCTGGTTATTTTCGACAGGATTTTATTTTCGATCACCAACTGCCGGTCGAAAATGAAATCCACGAAAATTTTCTCGTGCATATACATGCGAACAGATCGAGGCTAGAGCCCACTTCCAACGCTTCTTACCAGAATCTGACGGTAGCTCTGAGCTGGTAGCTTGGTGCCGCAATAGCAGTAAAAATGCCAAGTGCCTCTGTTAGAAAAATGTCTCAGTGGCCCATGCGCACTGCTGCACGCGAGAGACTACTCGCACGGTAAGCGAAAGACGGACACCGCGGTACAGCAACTTCTCTTCGACTCTGTGGTTCCATTTAGCAATCATAAAACGTGGCTGGCGTGGTTTAGTTCTCCAACATTTCGAAGCCATTGATCTCAGATGAAGGGCAATAACTTTTAGCCAGAATTTTATTTTCGAATGGCGAGTGTGCATCGAAAATTAGATCCAATCTAAATGAACTATTTGACCGTTGAAAATAACCGGCAATACGGTATCTGGATCAACAATGTCACCATAATGAACTTGACTCAAGCTATTTTTAAAACAGATTTGATTAGTTTGCACGAAATTGTACACCATTTTCTTTCTTCCTCTGTGCACAGAGTCATGATACGCCATTTGAGGTCATCACGCAAACAGTTGTTCATGTCCTGGGTTAGCTGATTAACTGCTCATGTGTATCTTGGAGTTGATTTTTTTGTTGGATTTCTAGTACATGTTCATGTTTCAGTCGCCATGGATACCAGAGCTGACTCTACGTATGCACGACTATAAGATGTTCAACGATTTAGTAGGAGATCTAGTGAGCTTGCACAGACACACACAGACACACACACACACACACACACACACACACACAGACAAACACACACTCACCCTCTCTCTCTCTCTCCCTCACACACACACACACACACACACACCCTCTCTCTCTCCCTCTCACATACATGCTCACCCTCTCTCTCCCTCCCTCTCCCTTTCACACACACACAAACTCACCCTCTCTCTCTCCCTCACACACACACACACACACACACACACACACACACACACACACACACTCTCTCTCTCTCTCTCTCTCTCTCTTTCTTTCTCTCAGGGTTCCAAGTCTAATATCCCTAATCGTGATGAAGTTATTGAGGCCTATAAGTACGTATTCTCTCAACCCGGTGCATTCACTCCTCCCATCAACTACTATCGTGCTATGATGCGTTATCCTGAGAAACCTCCTAATTCAGATCCCATCAATGTTCCAACACTGTTGATTTGGGTTAGTACAAATTACAGTCATGTTCTAGGGGTTTGGTAATCTCTCTATTAGGGTGATAAAGATATTGCTCTTGATGGTGCTATGGCTGACAAGCACGATGAGTCAGTGTGTTCCAAGATCACTATCAGGTACAACACTATGGTAACAAGCTTATAATTTTATGGGTTTAGTTCTGTATTTAGTAATAAAAATTGCTCTTACACACATAGTGTGCGTCAATGAGATCGAAGTCCATATGAACCCTTCAGTGAACAAAGAATTTTCCTTGCTGTCCTATGTACAGTACAATCTACAGTGTCCTAGCTATTGCTCCTTGTAGCCATCTTTCAATAGCACTTCTTGTGTCTATACTCTGAAATCACAGAGAGCGGTGAGTGGGCGGTATTGGACTGAGAGTGGTTTTGGTGCTCTAGGAACTAGCTAGGAATGTCCGCTCTTGTTGGTAGGAGCTATACAGAAAATGTAAAATATCGTGTTTCAGACCCAGACCTTGATGCAAAATCAGTTACATTTCCTCCTTGTATGCCCAAATTGATGTGTGCCATTTGTGTGGGTGTGGTGTGCTTGGAAAAAGATTAATGCCATTTTTGGTAAAATGGGGTAAGTTCGGGTTTGTCCACAAGTCAATGAAGTTTTCTTAGACAATCGGTACGATGGAGCAGGCTTGATTTGGCCATAGAAATAAAATATTTCTAATTGTTGTTCGTCTTGACAGCATTAAGTTTGTTACAAATAAATGACAAATTTGTGTTTTCAAATAAATATGCTAACTTTTTGTGTGATGTGTGATGGTTACTGATATTATTGGTGTCATTTTCTCACTGCAGGCATATTCCTGATGCCAACCATTTTGTCCAGATGGACGATCCTGATCAGGTGAACCAGTTCATGGAAGAGTTCCTGGATCAGTAGCTAGCAGCACACGGCAGTGCCGCTTGAACTAACTAGTGACATAATTATGATTGAACCTACATTGTAGCTCTAAACTGAATTCTTTATAAGTACTGTCTTGATTTCCCTAAAATTAAATAATAATTATTGTAAATTATGGTGCAATGGTATAGATTGGGAGTAATCAAGAGTCTACTTTTACATGCTCCATAATTACTTATAACATATCTTGTTTTTACACCAGAGAGAAAGAATACGTGTTATCATATGATTCATTAAGCTCTCCTTCAATGTTGTAAATAAACATTTTAGTAACAATTTATAAAAAGCAACTAACATATAAATGTAAAGGATTTGTAAAAACTGAGTTTTTTCTTCTTTCTGAGTTAATAAAAGTGACTGATTCTTGGAGCGATGAATCTAATTGTGTTTTTATATCATTTCTATCAAAAGCAAATAAACTCATTCGATGAACTACGTATATAGTAAGCCTAGTAACTTGACAAGACATAAGAGAGTGTATGAGACTGTTCCCTCCAACCACAATACCCTGGACCCACTCTTTAACTGCCTCTTCTGACTGTAATGATGGAGGATAAAGGAATAATACTATTTTTTCCATTGTACTTCTCCCTACACACTCTCCGATCATCTTCAAAGATTCGCCAGGATGTGACAATGTCCATTGCAATGTTAACTCCTTCAGTGAACGTTGTCTTGGTAGTGCTTCCAACAGTGGCACCAGTCCCACGTCTGTTACACTCTCCGTACCAACCCACAGTGTTTTTAAAGTGTTGTTGGAGATAAGAGCTCTGGTAATGTAAGCAATCCCAGTGTCTGTGTATTTATTGCCTTGCACTTCTAGGGTTTCTACAGACTCTAAAACACCTGATGTAGAGGATGTCTCAGCATGCTCAGTAGATATTCCTAGTAGCATACCCAAACACTGGTCATCAATACTGCAGATAGAAATATCCAAGTTTATTTTTCCCTTCGCCAAGGTTCTGATAGAAGATAAAAAGTAGTGTACTGACAGACAATCCATTGGACTCAAAGAAATAGAAGACAAATCAACACTAGATTTTAGAGTATGAAGCAATTGTTCATAAAACGATTGATCGTGTATTTGTGCTTCAAAGATGCAGTTCAGAAATGCTAAGAAGCAATGCTTACTTTTCTCTCCATACTGATCAAAGTTAAATACTGATACTACATACAGATTAAAGTTAAATCCAGCGATGAGGTTTCGTACACTCTCATTGGTGAGCCTGGTCAGACCAGAGTAAAACTGGAGTACAGGAAACTTGAGATTGTCATTCAAAAGTGTTTCAAATCGATTAGAATGCTCAGCTGGTTCTAGTCGGGAGATATAGTAGGCAGCAAGGAGCTCTTGGACGGCTAGATGGATAAAGTTGCAAGTGACTAATTTTCTACCAATTGAGCCAAACCCCTGGACACTATGAAGCAGACCTAATGTAGAGAGTGATGTGAGTTCCTTCTGTGTAAAAACAATCTTGTTCTGCATCACACCATTGAAAGCTAGTTCACTGAGCTTGTGTAACTGCTCCTTTAGATCAGCAGGGAGATCCTCAAATGAGGAGACAGTTTCAAGGACTCTATTGGGTTGGCGAGTTTCCAGCTCACGGACAATGCAGCATAGTACGAGCTCTTGAAACAGATCACATCGAGTGATGGGTAAGGTCTGGTCACGATTGAGGTATATGTATGCTAGAATGGCAGCATTCAGGGGCACATAGCAACAGCTTTCGATAACTGGGTAGCGATGGAAATGATTGCTCAGCTTATCACAAGCTGATTTCACTTCATTATTGGGCAGGTGTGACTTTAACGCATTCTCAAAATAAATGTGAATATCATCTTTAGTAAAACCAAGAATCACTACCCGGTTAGCTAGACCATGAAGATCCAATGAAAAGTCAGGTCGAGAGGTTACCAAAATTCTAGACTGATTAGAAACTGACCGAAGCAGATCTTTGATGAATGATGCCTTACGAATGCTTGCTGGAGCCTCATCCCAGCCGTCCAAGATGAGGAGTATCTTTTGCTTGTCTACGATAAGTCGAGCCATCTCTTTTGATATGCTGTTACCACTAGCTAGGAAGAGAAGGTGAGGCAAGATAAGATCAACTTCACGTACATCGTGTTCGTTCAAGTCTCGTAGACGAACAAGAGCCACAGCATCAAATGTGCTCAACTTTTCTTCTGCCCATTTCTTGGCATATTGGTAGGCAAGACTTGTTTTTCCCATTCCTCCCACTCCTTCAACTAGAATCACCTGACGCTCATTGTCAAAGATGCCAGCATCAAAGATTCTATCAGAATCTACAGGTACCTTTATTGTCAACAGTATGTCCACATCTCCCTCTACTCTGCTCTCAGCAATCGTGTTGTCACTGCCACATCGCTTTCCTTTCTCCTTTATCATGGCTAGTTTGACATGCTGGCACTGAGCGAGAGGGTCCCAGGTTGGAGGCTCAGCTGTTCTATACACCTGTCGAAGACTGCTCACACACTCAGCATAGGTCGGATCAGGGACTTGTTCATGATCAGGTATACTTGCTGGTTCCACATGCTGCATGTATTGACTCCTCAGGGTGGAAGCAAGTTGTGCGTTCCTGCTCTCTACGATAGAGACGAACTTGTAGAAGTTTTCTGGTGAATTGCAGACATTGTTCGCTGCTTCTGAGACCAGATGAGCAATCTTGTTAGTCGGTGATAAACCGGTGACAGCAATGGCCGCCTGGTGACCAGCATCGCTGATGAGATTACTTTGTAGCAGTTCGCCTGCATATTTCACCACGTCCGGTGCAGAGATAGAACCACAGATAACAGCGAATTTGCCTCTCACTGTCTGAATTTCAGGGCTCTCTGTTCTTGTCGCCATAGCCTTCTCCGAATGCGGAAACAACTTGTGGTCGCTTGTGGTTGCCTTATGCAAACAATGACGTCAGCTGATCATTTGGCGCTGGGCATAGATTGTGTTTGTCCTTCTATGGTTCGTCAGTTTTGAGTTTTTCCCAATGCTGCAGTAACTATATATCTCGAGAATTCACTTCTAGTCTCTTAAACAGCCTTGGTACGAAACTATAGACAATTTTACACTAATAGGTGCTATTTACCAGCATGCACTTCCATGTGCTTCTGCAGGTAAAACACAATACCTTTAGTTTCTTTGAGCGCTTGCATTGGGTAGCTACTTTCTAATAAAAAGTGATGTCATATCATTTTGCAAGTTGTAGAGTTTGCAAACCAACATTTTTGCTATGATCTCGGTCAAGAAAGCGAGCAGTTGGCTACCAGAGTTGGCTACCTTGCTTGTTGCAGTGTTTGCATATTGTATTGTTCGATCAAGTCATTATCCAGTGTTGTTTGCTGCTACCATAGTGTAACTGCATGTCGACACAGTGTAGGACTACAGAGTAGTAGCTATTGACATCAGGTATACCAAACATCACTCATAACACAATACTGAGAAAAGCTTATCAACTCCTTTTAGTGTTTTAATTCTTCAGTTTAATATCCACACACTGATTCTGCTCTGGTTGATGAGTACCATATGCTGCACAATCTGTTATCTTAATACCATCACTGTGTGTGTGTGCGTGCAACAGTAAAAATACATTTTTTACAATTTCTAGTATAATCTAACCTGGTGTATCATATAATAATTTATGTTGGTGGCAGTTTTTTGTAAGCTATATACACTAATACAAACTTTCAATATTTTCCTTTCATTAGTGTTTTACTTAGTCTTTATAGTTTTCACTTGTGCAGTAGTTTAGTTTGTAATAAACTATACAAGTATAGCATGACTAAAGCATGGCTGTCATGTGTTACTTTACTCTAACAGTGCTGATGGTGTGTTGAATCTTCTTCAATTGTTAAAAAAATTTTATGGCGCATACGTCGAACTAGATAGAGAAAAGGCTCAATTTGCGTGTTTTTTTCTGGCTCACCATCTAGTACTCTACAGTGACTTCACAAACTGCTGGGCAGTCCTAGGGTGGAGCTAGAGGGCCGAGGGACCCAAATGTTTTACGACATAGTTTTTTCATTTTAAAGGTAGCAACCAGGGTGGGTGGGAGGGGGAGGGTGAGCAAGCGAAGCGGGCCACCTTGCCTACCTCTAGCTTGCACCACCATTGTGCTATGATGCATTGCCCACCTCCTCCCATCAATGTCTATAAGCTATACAATATCATAGTTCAAGTGTTGTTCGAGGACCTTGCTGAACTGTACCATATTTTGTCTGCTACTGCATGGTATGAATCTTCTTTTAATTTGTTCATTATCTATGCTATGGTACATATCATGAATCATGTGAGAGATGTAGCTATTTTTCATTAGATAAGTTAAGTGATAGTCGCTTAGTAATCTATACTGATCAGTCTTCACCCAGTGCGATGGAGGGAACCAGATCTAAGTATTGTCAGTGTTTCTTGCATGTACCTAATAATTGTACATGTATGTACAAGAATCTTGAAATCTTCTGCTGATATTTTCTCAAAATTTTCTGCTGAAGCATCAGTACCTGAGTAAATCTGGACAAAGAAAGGCACACTTACTACAAGAGGACTTCAGAGGGACAGTTTCAGATTGAAGTATAAATGGAAGTCATTTTAAAATGCCCTGTAGAGTAGCTGTAATATTACTTTGTTCACTACAGTGTGAAGTAGTTTTAGTGACAACATGTCTACTAGCCTCAAGTAATCTTTCTCTCTTCTCTCTATTAGGGTGATAAAGATGTTGCTCTTGATGGTGCTATGGCTGATAAGCACGATGAGTCAGTGTGTTCCAAGATCACTATCAGGTACAACACTATGGTACAAAAATCAATTTTGCAAGTTTAGTTATCAGTTCTGTAATTTTGTCAGAAAAAAATGCTCTTACACAAATAGTGAGATTGAAGTCCAGGTGAACCCTTCAGAGAACAAAGAATTTTTCTTACTGTCCTTGTACAGTTGCACCGATGCAGATACCACAACTCGGTATTGGTGAAATTTTGACAGTATCGTTAATGTCAGTATCGGTTACTCACCAATACATTAGTATGTATACACCATTTTGTCAGTAAATATTTTCAGCAATGCAAGTGATCTTATTTCTCATGATTCTACTACTTGTTTACTCGTTTGTGGATAAGTTAAAAACCATGGAATTGTATCAGTATCGGTCATGATAACTACCATTTTTGTGTTTGAAAACTAGTTATCGGTATCGGTTTCAAATATCTAGTGTATCGATGCAACACTAATGTACAGAACAATCTGCAGTGTCCTAGCTATTATACATCTGCTTTGACCGAAAATCAGTGTAGCCATCCTCCAATAGCACTGTACTTTTAATTCTTACTCCTCAATCACGAAGAGCCACATAGAGGTGGATGGGCGTGATTGGGCAAAGGGTGTTTATGGTGCTCTGGCAACATGTTGGTCCATCGCTCTTGTTGGTAGAAGCTTTTACAGAAAACGGCACAATAATTAGATCTTTGCTTTACTGTAATTTACAGACCCAGATATTGAAGCAAAATCAAATACATTTCCTTTAGTACGTATGAGTGTGGTGCGCTGTGCTTGTGATTTTTAGGAAATGGGCTAAGTTTGCTCTGTCGACAAGACAAAATTAATGGTAACTTTCTTGAGCAATCAGTGTGATGGAGCAGCCTTGATTTACAAAATATTCCTATTTGTTCGTCTTGTCCAGCATTAATAAGTTGTAGAGCTGAGATCACAGATTGGTGGTCAATTTGTTCCAACATGGACACTCTTCAATGCGACCCAGATACAGCAGCATGGTCTGTGGTGTCAGGTTAATAGTGCAAGTAATGCTGGTATGGGCAGCAACATTGGAGACATGTTCTACCCCACTGGAAATGGACCTGATGGCTTCACTGTAGTCCCCACCACTGACCCCAGTAACAGTGTGCCGTACCAGCAACTGAAATGTACTAACCAAATTGGAGTAGTTGTGGATGGTGATGTGACTAACAACCAGGGCATTGTGAAGTGCAACACTACTGTCCCTAACCTGGACAGGATTGACAACTACTGGGTAGTGTATTCAGATGCTGTGTTCAGTAATTATGGTGAGTTTATTTTTTGAATAAAGTATTTTCATTGTTATTGTTTATTGTGTATAGCTGGTCCTACAGTGGACTCCATCATGACACTCTCGATACTCTCATCAAGAGATGCTGATCCCAACATTGAGTACTCACTCTCCTTCACTGTCTCATTTGGACCACCATCAAGAGTTAGATGTACTCGTGATAGCATCGTGCTTTTTAATATCAGAGAACTTGATTCACGAATAACTCGTGATGTGATCAGGTCACGTTATATCAGTAGTACACAACCAGACATGACTCGTGTCACAGTTAGACCAGGCCCTCGACCAAGAGTAGGAGGAACATACACTTGTACTGTGATTGTTGAGTCACGTTTCAATAATACTAGTGATAATTATGACTTTAATGTAATGGGTTCAGGATCTTCTACTGTCTCGGTGTTTGGTAAGTGATTATAAATGAGTGAATGACTCCTTCTCTCTCCCATCAGTTGCAGGTACTCCCACTGATGTCACTGTGACCAGAACTGCTGTCACTACTGTTAGGGTCTCCTGGACTGCCCCATCAACAGGACCAGCACTAGGTGGCTATGAGGTGTTCTACCAAACAGCAGCTGGTTCTAGCACTACTACGACCACTGAGCTGACACTGACTGGACTGATGTTGGGACAGACATACTCCATCTTTGTAGTAGCATTTAGACCAGAGGGAGCTCCTGTGCTGCCCAGCGCTCATAGCAACACAGAAATAATTACATTGAGTGAGTTAATTTAGCATGTCATACTGTTTATCAATTGCAATTAAGCTATTCCACAGCTAGCCAATGTAACACTCACTCCCACAACTTCCTTCATCATTGTGTCATGGGTAACTCCAATATTTACTCCAGACAACTACGCAGTCTTAGTTGATTGTTTCCGATTATGTGATAATGTACCAACATTATCAGGCAATCCAGTGATCGCTAACATAGCTACCAACTACACTATCACTCCTCTCGATCCTGGTAATTTGTGTTCCGTGAGAGTGACAGCTGTATATGGTGCTACCAGAAGTGAATCAAAAGAGCTTTTCACTACTACCCTCACTGACAGTTAGGCAGTGCAATAGTGTATGTGTTTGTACTAATTCTACTTGTCTCTCTCTCTAAAAGCTCCTACTGATGCTCCTGGATCACTCACTAACACATCAGTCGAGAAGAGATCAATAACTGTAGTGTGGGAGACAGTACCCTGCCCTGACCAGAGAGGACCCATCACTGGATACAGACTGCGCTACAGCAATGGCACCTCCATTGTGAACAAAACAGGAGAGGGGAGCAGACAGCATGTGTTGACTGGACTGACTCCATTCACTAGCTACTCTGTGCAAGTGGCAGCAGTTAATTTTAGAGGGACTGGACCATACAGTGATCCAGCACTCACTGTGGAGACACTGCAGGATGGTGAGTGATGTGGACTACACTTAGTACATAGTCACTGTGTGTGTTCCTGTACAGTTCCTGGTCCAGTGTCTGATCTGTCAGCCAGTCCAAGAACAATACAACTTACAATCTCATGGAATCTTCCCTCAGAGCCCAATGGACGTATTACTATGTACCAGATTAGCTACAACACAGGAGTAGAATTCAACACATCAGCCACACAGCACACACTGAGGGACCTCCCTCCCAACACTGTTGTTGTATTCAGTGTCAGAGCATACACCATCATAGGACCAGGAGAGAATGTGACAGATCAAGCAACTACATATATTATCCGTAAGGATTTATTGTTATAAAGCATTTAACTAATTATTAATGCACTACAGCTCGTGTTACTGGAGTGAGAGTGGAGGCACTGAACAGCACAGCAGTTAATGTCTCATGGACTCCAGTAACACTACTAGATACAGAGTACCACTATACTGTACACTATATTACAGTGTGTGGTATTGTCAATGTTAGCTTCCCAGCGAGTGCCTCCTCTGGAGTGGTACCAGGACTGCAGGAACTGCAGTACCAGTTCATTGTCACTGTAACAATTACATGTATTTCTAAAGGAAAAGTTTATTCCGGAGGTGAGGTTAATTTAGAATCAACCACTAGAAGTAATGTATCACTTTTAGAAACATCCCTTGCATCAATTTCACTTGTCCAATCAACATATCCATTATCCACTAGTGTGCTGATAGTGATCGGAGTATTGCTGTTGGTTGCATTTACTGGAAATATCATATCTTCTGCGTACAATACCTTTGTACTGAAGCGTCATTTGCATACCTTTAAAAGGTAAAAGTGAAGGATTGTATTAGTGTTGTATTTATACATTTATACAGCTTACAAAAGACCACCACCAACTCAATATATGATAAGCCAATGCAAACAAGGTTAGATTATACTAGAAATTGTAAAAAATGTTATTGTTGACATTATCCACACACAGTGATGGTATTAAGATGGCGGATTGTGCAGCATATGGTACACATCAACCATAGCAGATCTAGAATCAGTGTGTGAATATTAAACTGAATAATTAGATCACTAAAAGGAGTTGATAAGCTGTTCTGTTTTACTTAGTCTAGCTCATACCCAATTTCACTTTTGCAATGCAGTAGTTTAGTTAATAATAGACTGTACATGTATAGCATGACTACAGCTGGTTAACCATGTGTGTCATGTGTTCCTTTACTCTAATGGTGCTGATGGTGTGTTGAATTGTTTAAAAAACTTTTATGCTGCATCATCAGCATCAGATGTAATTGTTTTATTGTAGATAATCATTATTTGCTAAGTGAATAGTAATAATTTTACAGATTAGCTGAAGTACAAGAGAAGGTATCAAAACCAATTTGTTGTTGCACACACATTATACCGTAGAACATGAGCATGCCAGAATCTTGAATTGAAATTTAGAAATTCTGATGACGTTTCATCAGACTAGATTAATTTTTTCATCAGCACCTGAGTTATATCAAGACAAGGAAAGGCACAATTCACAAATTAGATAGAAAAGGACTTCCAGAGTGACATACTCTGATTGAAGTAAAATCTGGTGAATGGTGGTTTTATATGCTCTGTAGAGTAGCTGTAATATTACTATTGTTCACTACAGTGTGAAGTAGCTCTAATAAAGGAAGTGACAATATGTCTACTAGCCACATCACAAGCAGGATTTGCTCATTTTAAAAATATTAATTTTGTTCCTTAGTTGTGTTACTGAGGTATTCACCTATGCATGTTGGATAACCTATGGTTATCTAACATGCATATAGGTATACAATAGTAATAATTTCACTATTAAATGAACAGCTTCTTTTAAAACAGATTTGTTTAGTTTGCACATAAAATTATTTACCGGTATACAACATTGATAAAGTTTTTCCTCAATGCACTGAGTCATGATATGCCATATTAGGTCATCACACAAACAGTTGTTCATGTCCTGGGTTAGCTGATTAACTGCTCATGTGTATCTTGGAATTGATTGTTTTGTTGGATTTCTAGTACATGTTCATGTTTCAGTCGCCATGGATACCAAAGCTGACTCTACGAATATTTGCACGACTATAAGATGTTTGACAGTTTAGTAGGAGATCTAGTGAGCTTGCACAAACACACACTCAAACTCAATCTCTCTATAACTCACTCGCTCGCTTGCTCGCTCTTTCTCACTTACTCTCTCTCACACACACTCACTCACTCACTCTCTCTCTCTCGTAGGGTTCCAAGTCTAATATCCCTAATCATGATGAAGTTATCGAGGCCTATAAGTACGTATTCTCTCAACCCAGTGCATTCACTCCTCCCATCAACTACTATCGTGCTATGATGTGATATCCTGAGAAACCTCCTAATTCAGATCCCATCAATGTTCCAACACTGTTGATTTGGGTGAGTACAAATTACAGTCATGTTCTAGGGGTTTGGTGAGATACAGTTTTTAAAACCTGGTACAGAAAATACAATATGTTATCAAAATTTATGGGCTCAAGTCTAATACTGTGCGTAATGATTTTATGTGTTGCAGATCCGATATTACCATTGCACTATTAGAAGCTGTAGGTTTCTAATTTCCTGCTTAGGCTGCTGACTCACTCGTTCTACATGTACACATCTTTTAAAATAATCTTTCTCTCTTCTCTCTATTAGGGTGATAAAGATGTTGCTCTTGATGGTGCTATGGCTGATAAGCACGATGAGTCAGTGTGTTCCAAGATCACTATCAGGTACAACACTATTGTACAAATTATTGGTACAGAATTATAAATCATTCCAAAATATTCCTATTTGTTCGTCTTGTCCAGCGTTAATAAGTTTTGTGTTTTACTTTGTTACGAACAAATGACAAATTTGTGTTTTCAAATGATTATTGATTGATGCTAGTTTTTGTGTGATGTGTGATGGTTACTGATATTAATGGTGTCATACTCTCACTGCAGGCATATTCCTGATGCCAACCATTTTGTCCAGATGGACGATCCTGATCAGGTGAACCAGTTCATGGAAGAGTTCCTGGATCAGTAGCTAGCAGCATACGGCAGTGCTGCTTGAACTAACTAGTGACATATGATTGAATTGAACCTACATTGTAGCTCTAAACTGAATTCTTTATAATTACTGTCTTGATTTCCCTAAAATTAAATAATAATTATTCTAAAATAATTATGGTGCAATGGTATAGATTGGGAGTAATCAAGAGTCTGCATTTTACATGCTCCATAAATATTTGAATGATTATAATAATTATACACATCTTGTTTTTAACACTCAGTGCATGCAGAGAGAAAGAATACGCGTTATCGTATGATTCATTGAGCTCTCCTTAAACACAAATTTAGTGACACAGAGTATGTATAATCTGTTCTACTTTGCTTATTAAAATTTCAAATAATTAAAAAAAAAAAGAAAATCATACAATTCATATTAAAAGTAAATAACTTCAAATTTAAAATGTAGAAGATATGTAAAAACTGAGTTTGTTCTTTCTGAGTTAATAAAAGAGACTGATGTTTGGAGCGATGAATGCAGTTGTGCTTTAACTCCCTTTGTATCGATAGGAAATGAAATTCTTCGAAGAACTACGACTATAGTAAGCTCAGTAACTTGACAAGACTTAAGACAACGTATGAAACTGTTCCCTCCAACCACGATACTCTGGACCCACTCTGCTACTGCCTCTTCTGATTGCAGTGATGGACAATAAAGGAATAATGTTAATCGCTCCATTGGACTTTTCTCTAGACACTCTCCGATCATCTTCAATATTTCATCAGGATGTGACAATGTCCAGTGCAATAATAACTCCTTCAGTGAACATAGTCTTGGTAGTGCTTTCAACAGTGGAACCAGTCCCATGTCTGTTACACTGTGATGACCAACCAACAGTGTTTTTAAGGTGTTGTTGGAGATAAGAGCTCTGGCAATATAAGCAATCCCTGTGTCTGTGTATTCATTGAATATAACTTGTAGGGTTTCTACAGACTCTAAAACACCTGATGTAGAGGATGTCTCAGCATGCTCAGTAGATATTCCTAGTAGCATACCCAAACACTGGTCATCAATTCTGCAGCCAGAAATATTCAAGTATATTTTTCCCTTCGCCAAGGTTCTGATAGAGGATAGAAAGTAGTGCACTGACAGACAATCCATTGGACTCAAAGAAATATCAGATAAATCAACTCTAGATTTTAGAGTATGAAGCAATTGTTCATAAAACGATTGATCGTGTATTTGTGCTTCAAAGACGCAGTTCAGAAATGCAAAAAGACAACTCTTAAAACTTCCTTTACACTGATCAAAGTTAAATTTAGTGATGAGGTTTCGTACACTTTCATTGGTGAGCCTGGTCAGACCAGAGTAAAACTGGAGTACAGGAAGCTTGAGATTGTCATTCAAGAGAGTTTCAAATTGTTTAGAATGCTCAGTAGGTTCTAGTCGGGAGATATAGTAGGCAGCAAGGAGCTCTTGGACGGCTAGATGGATAAAGTTGCAAGTGACTAATTTTCTTCCAATTGAGCCAATTGAGCCAAACCCCTGGACACTATGAAGCAGACCTAATGTAGAGAGTGATGTGAGTTCCTTCTGTGTAAAAACAATCTTGTTCTGCATCACTCCATTGAATGCTAGTTCACTGAGCTTGTGTAACTGCTCCTTGAGATCAGCAGGGAGGTCCTCAAATGAGGAGACAGCTTCAAGGACACTACCTGGTTGGCGAGTTTCAAGCTCACGGGCAATACAGCATAGTACGAGTTCTTGAAACAGCTCACATCGAGTGATGGGTAAGGTCTGGTCACGATAGAGGTAAATGTATGCTAGAATGGCAGCATTCAGAGGCACGTAGCAACAGCTTTCGATAACTGGATAGCGATGGAAATGACTGCTCAGCTTATCACAAGCTGATTGCACTTCACTATTGGGCAGGTGTGACTTCAACACATTCTCAAAGTAATTGTGAATATCACTTTTAGTGAAACCAAGAATCTCTACCCGGTTAGCTAGACCATGAAGATCCAATGAGAAGTCAGGTCGAGAGGTTATCAGAATTCTAGTCTGAGGAGAAACTGACCGAAGCAGATCTTTGATGACTGACGGCTTACGAATGCTTGCTGGAGACTCGTCCCAGCCGTCCAAGATGAGGAGAATCTTTTGCTTGTCTACGATAAGTCGAGCCATCTCTTTTGATATGCTGTTACCACTAGCTAGGAAGAGAAGGTGAGGCAAGATACGATCAACGTCACGTACATAGTGTTCGTTCAAGTCTCGTAGACGAACAAGAGCCACAGCATCAAATGTGCTCAACTTTCCTTCAGCCCATTTCTTGGCATATTGGTAGGCAAGACTTGTTTTTCCCATTCCTCCCACTCCTTCAACTAGAATCACCTTTCGCTCATTGTCAAAGATGCCAGCATCAAAAATTCTATCGGAATCCACAGGTACCTTTCTTGTCAACAGTTTGTCCACATCTCCCTCTACTCTGCTCTCAGCAATCGTCTTGTCACTGCCATATCGCTTTCCTTTCTCCTTTATCATGGCTAGTTTGACATGCTGGCACTGAGGGAGAGGGTCCCAGGTTGGAGGCTCAGTTGTTCTATATACCTGTCGAAGACTGCTCATAAACTCAGCACAGGACAGGTCTTGTTGGTTCTCTGGTTCTTGTTCTTTCCATGGTTTAGGTTCTGATGGTAAGTCATCACTGATGAGATCACTTTGTAATCGTTCACCTGAGGATGATGATAGTTTGTCAAAGTATAGTATCGTAAATTGGGAAATTTTCAACGTTCATCGTCCATGCATGTTTGTTACAAAAATTTAAAGCACGTAAATTAAAATTTTAGTCGCTAAATGTACCGATACAAATAATGTGCATTGTGTGTTAATATACCGTATAGCGGGAAATTTTCGCGGGAGAAAATTTTCGCGAATTTTGCGAATTAAAGGCTATTCGCGAAAATTTTATCCGCGAATGTCTTGCTTTAGTTGAAAAAGATAGGCCAATAGCGCTGATTCGCAAAAATATTATTCGCGAAATCCACTATCTCGCGCATTCGCGAAAATTTTCTCCCTCGAAAATTTCCCGCTATACGGTAGGGCTGGGCAATATTGTGAAAATATCACTATCACAATAGTTATCCAAAAAATATCATGATGGTGCTTGGACTTGTACAATGCGCATATTCTAGCCGAAAATCCCACAAGGCAATCTCAACTGAAAGGAATACTAGCTAAAATTTAATTCTCATCAACTATCTCCAGGTTCAATTGGAGCAAAATTTGGGTTTTAAAGATTTCGAGTTTAAGACAACACAAATGTTATGTTCATTTTCTATCTCAGCCATATTTGAGAGTACATAAAATAGCAGCACTTGCAGTCACTTAGTACACTCTCCGTCAGGACCTAGAGATACTTCATAAGAGTTGAATTGTAGCTATTATTGCTTTCTGCCTGGAGAGGTGCTTGGCTATAAAAAAACACCCATTGTTTACAAGACGAACGAAGTCGATTTGTCTATGGTATAGCACATTATACATATAAACACACTCGATCAGAGCGAGTTTTGCATTGCGTCTGACAAGGTTGCTCATAAACATACATAAAACGGCATCCTACCATTACCAACTACATGTATTAGCATATTATTTATGCAGGAATAGGATGGTACTGTGTTATAATAGCTGCATGACCACTTAATGAGATTCATCCATTACATCCTGCTTCAACCTAGTCCATTAGTGTTCATCAGAGCAAGCTGAAACTCACTATGTAGATATCCTTCAATGCTTCAGAGAGTGTTCCAAATTACACACGTCCAGCATAAAAACAACTAGAATTTCATACATGAAAATCGAATATTTCAAGTCAGAATTTGTGAGACCTCAATGTCATTGTATTGCCCTTGTTGAGATACAGCTAAGCTAATCGCCATGTGCAGAAGTAATAAACCACTGTATCATGTATGATACTAAACTGAGGGGTTCAGTAAGGTGCTATTATGATGTTGCAAGTAATCACACAAACTGTGTATGTGAGCTGTAATTGGAAAATTTTCAGCATTGAATATTAACCCTTCACAAGCGACAGGCGACTATAGTCGCCTAGCAAGTTTGACGTCACCGGAAGTGGGCGTTAAAATTCGAAGATAGTTTATTTCACCTATAGACCAAATACACATGTACAGCTATGTGGGGTGTGATGGCGAGCAATTGGCGGGGCCTGCGGCCCCGCCTAGCAGAGCTATGGCGGGATTACCTAACACCACTGGGTCTCCAGGGGCTTCTTGACATAAAAAGCAGCCATACATGCACTAACTTTGTCTCACACGTGCTGTTTTGACCAAAGAAGCGGCGTTTTTGCTCCAGTGAGAGTGATTCTAGCACACGACAGTTGGTAGATCGTCAAGTGGGCGTGGTTAGCTGCAATTGTCATTGACAACAAGCCCGCACGTTGTTCAAGTTGATTTTGCATATTAACAGTGATCACAGCACTAGTTTGTCTGTCTAATGGTTGCAAAGGTTAGTGAAATTCACAGTAACAGAGGCTAGAATTGCTGTCCGCACTTGAAGGGTTAATATTTTGTTGATTGTGAAATAAAATTATTAACACACAATGCACATTTATATTATACGCAGCTCTTCGAAAGTAAAATAATGATAAAATATAACCAACGTAACTGTTTATAGATGAAAATTCCCACTCTACGGTAACAGGAGCTTATTATTCCATGGAGCATACAACCGTGAAACAGCAGAAAATAAATGGGCAACTATTGTGTACAAGATTTATACAGTCCTAGTACAGCGAGTGTGTACACAGCTCATACAAAAACTACCAAAACACGCCAAGCAGCGGATATATTTTATGCTTATAAACAGTCATGCGATACTTATTTTTTGCTAGGTAACAAAGGAAAATTTGTCTGGTAAGCTGCGCTTTAGTGCAGAGGTTCAGCTAGTCTATTACTGAAGGCACTCTGTCAGGCTGAAGTGGGAGTGCCCAAGCCACCTATATTCCAGATTGTCATCATTGCACTACAAAACTAATCAGGGTATTCTGTACTATTGCTGCAAACACAGAATGTGTGAATAAACACATAATATTCTGTGTTGCTTTTAGAACAATAAGTCCACAAACTAACAAGTTTACTCAACAGCTTTATCTGATTACTATCAATATCTGTTGTAGTACCTGAGTGAGCTAGAGGGAAACCAACTGCTGTAGCTAGGACTTGAGCTACAGCAGGCTCGTCACACATCTTGACAGCATCAATCAACATGACCCACTGGTTGCCAGTAGTGCTGCCTACCCACCGGGAGATTAGCTCCTGAAGCATACCAACCGTGTCTTTACAATTAGCTTCGATGCTTGGAACGAGACTTGCTTTCCGTAGACCACTGGCGAGAGATTTCCACTTGTGAGAGGGAAACTTGGCTTTTAGAAGCTCAAACAAAACTGAGTCGACATTGAAATCTGAGCACAGAACACGACATTATGATAGACGGATCAACAGAGATAGTGTGGTCTTACCTTGTACTGTAGTGAGGACAGCTTGAGCCATGACAGACAAAGATGAGAAAGAAAAGCTTCGATCCCGCCCTATATTCCGCCCACTTACAAATGCTGAAAACGTGGGCGGGCTCGTGTTTTAACGGGGTATAGTGGGTGGTATAGCATGCATAAAAATGTACAGCGAGGCCCTAATTCAGATCGGATAGACACCGCGATGCAGTCTCTACTGCTCTTTGTCGTGATAGCCATCGTTTGTAGATATTTCACAGCCCAGAGTCCGATTGATGGCTGCGGCAGTAGCAACAAAGCTACTGTACTGGCTTCATGAATGGCACAGGCAATATCGGATGGCATCCCGAACATAGGAGCCGTTTTTGGAAGTACTGTATAATGTTTCTAGTCAGTATAGATTGCACGTTGCTTATTCACTTGAATACCTTCCTCTTTTAGAGCTGAGATCACAAATTGGTGGACAATTCGTTCCAACATGGACACTGTTCAGTGCGACCCAGATACAGCAGCATGGTCTGTGGTGTCAGGTTAATAGTGCAAGCAATGCTGGTATGGGCAGCAACATTGGAGACATGTTCTACCCTACTGGAGATGGACCTGATGGCTTCACTGTAGTCCCCACCAGTGACCACAGTAACAGTGTGCCATACCAGCAACTGGAATGTACTAACCAAATTGGACTAGTAGTGGATGGTGATGTGACCAACAACCAGGGCATTGTGAAGTGCAACACTACTATCCCTAACCTGGACAGGATTGACAACTACTGGGTAGTGTATTCAGATACTGTGTTCAGTAATTATGGTGAGTTTATTTTTGTGAATAATGTATTTTCATTGTTATTGTTTATTGTGTAGCTGGTCCTACAGTGGACTCCATCATGACACTATCCATACTCTCATCAAGAGATGCTGATCACAACATTGAGTACTCTCTCTCCTTCACTGTCTCATATGGACCACCATCAAGAATTAGTTGCACTCGTGATAGCAGTGTGCTTCTTAATATCAGAGAACGTGATTCACGATTAACTCGTGATTTGATCAGGTCACGTTATATCAGTAGTACACAACCAGACATGACTCGTGTCACAGCTAGACCAGGCCCTCAACCAAGAGTAGGAGGAACATTCACTTGTACTGTGATTGTTGAGTCGTGTATCAATAATACTAGTGATAATTATGACTTTAATGTAATGGGCTCAGGATCCTCTACTGTCACAGTGTTTGGTAAGTGATTTTAAATGAGTGAATCACTCCTTCTTCCCTCCCATCAGTTGCAGGTACTCCCACTGCTGTCACTGTGACCAGGACTGCTGCCACTACTGTTAGAGTCTCCTGGACTACCCCATCATCAGGACCAGCACTAGGTGGCTATGATGTATTCTACCAGACAGCAGCAGGGAGCAATGGTTCTAGCACTACTACCACCACTGAGCTGACACTGACTGGACTGGTGTTGGGACAGACATACTCCATCTTTGTAGTAGCATTTGGACCAGAGGGAGCTCCTGTGCTGCCCAGTGCTCACAGTAACACAGAAATGATTACATTGAGTGAGTTAATTTAGCATGTCGCACTGTTTATCAATTGCAATTAAGCTATTCCACAGCTAGCCAATGTACGTAACACTCACTCCCACAACTTCCTTCATCATTGTGTCATGGGTAACTCCAATATTTACTCCAGACAACTACGCAGTCTTAGTTGATTGTTTTCGATTATGTGATAATGTACCAACATTATCAGGCAATCCAGTGATCGTTAACATAGCTACCAACTAATACACTATCACTCCTCTCGATCCTGGTAATTTTTATTCTTTGAAAGTGACAGCTGTATATGGTGCTACCATGCAGAAGTGAATCAAATGAGCTCTTCACTACTACCCTCACTGACAGTTAGACAGTGCAATAGTGTCTGTGTTATACTAACTACTTGTCTCTCTCTAGCTCCTACTGGTGTTCCTGGATCACTCACTAACACATCAGTGGAGAAGAGATCAGTAACTGTAGTGTGGGGGACAGTACCCTGCCCTGACCAGAGAGGGGTCATCACTGGATACAGACTGCGCTACAGCAATGGAACCTCCATTGTGAACACTACAGGAGAGGGGAGCAGACAGCATGTGTTGACTGGACTGACTCCATTTACCAGCTACTCTGTGCAAGTGGCAGCAGTCAATGCTGGAGGGACTGGACCATACAGTGATCCAGCACTCCCTGTGGAGACACTGCAGGATGGTGAGTGATGTCACTGCAATTGGTGAATACTCACTGTGTTACTGTACAGTTCCTGGTCCAGTGTCTGATCTGTCAGCCAGTCCAAGAACAATACAACTTACCATCTCATGGAGTCTTCCCTCAGAGCCCAATGGACGTATTACTATGTACCAGATTAGCTACAACACAGGAGAAGAATTCAACACATCAGCCACACAGCACACACTGAGGGACCTCCCTCCCAACACTATTGTTGTATTCAGTGTCAGAGCATACACCATCATAGGACCAGGAGAGAATGTGACAGATCAAGCAACTACCGATACTATCCGTAAGGATTTATTGTTATGAAGCATTTAACTAATTATTAATGCACTATAGCTCGTGTTACTGGAGTGCGAGTGGAGGCACTGAACAGCACAGCAGTTAATGTCTCATGGACTCCAGTAACACTACTATATAGATACAGAGTACCACTATACTGTACACTACATCACAGTGTGTGGTATTGTCAATGTTAGCTTCCCAGCGAATGCCTCCTCTGGAGTAGTACCAGGACTCCAGGAACTGCAGTACCAGTTCATTGTCACTGTAACAATTATTTCTAAAGGAAAATTTTATTCCAGAGGTGAGGTTAATTTAGAATCAACCACTAGAAGTAATGTATCACTTTTAGAAACATCCATTGCATCAATTTCGCTTGTCCAATCATCACATCCACTATCCACTAGTGTGCTGATAGTGATCGGGGTATTGCTGTTGGTTGCATTTACTGGAAATATCATATCTTTTGTGTACAATACCTTTGTACTGAAGCGTCATTTGCATACCTTTAAAAGGTAAAATTGAAGGATTGTATTAGTGTTGTATTTATACATTTATACAGCTTACAAAAAACCACCACCAACACAATATATGATACGCCAATGCAAACAAGGTTAGATTATACTAGAAATTGTAAAAAATGTTAATGTTGACATTATCCACACACAGTGATGATATTAAGATGGCAGATTGTGCAGCATATGGTACACATCAACCATAGCAGATCTAGAATCAGTGTGTGAATATTAAACTGAATAATTAAATCACTAAAAGGAGTTGATAAGCTGTTCTGTTTTACTTAGTCTAGCTCATACCCAATTTCACTTTTGCAATGCAGTAGTTTAGTTAATAATAAACTGTACATGTATAGCATGACTACAGCTGGTTAATCATGTGTGTCATGTGTTCCTTTACTCTAATGGTGCTGATGGTGTGTTGAATTGTTTAAAAAACTTTTATGCCGCATCATCAGCATCAGATGTAATCGTTTTATTGTAGATAATCATTACTAGCTACAAGTGAATAGTAATAATTTTACAGATTAGTCTTCACTACTGAAGTACAATAGAAGGTATCAAAACCAATTTGTTGTTGCACATACATACATATACCGTAGAACATGAGCATGCCAGAATCTTGAACTGAGATTTAGAAATTCTGATGACGTTTCATCAGTCTAGATTAATTTTTTCATCAGCACCTCAAGACAAGGAAAGGCACAATTCACAAATTAGATAGAAAAGGACTTCCAGAGTGACAGTTTCTGATTCATTCGAAGTAACATTTGGTGAATGGTGGTTTAAAATGCTCTGTAGAGTAGCTGTAATATTACTATTGTAATAAAGGAAGTGACAATATGTCTACTAGCCACATCACAAGTAGGATTTGCTCATTTTAAAAATATTTGTTCCTTAGTTATGTTACTGAGGTTTTCACCTATGCATAGTGGATAATTTATGGTTGCTTCGTAAGCTTATCTACGGTTCAATTTCTCTGTTTACTGAGCCACAATAGTAATAATTTCACTATTAAATGAACAGCTTCTTTTTAAAACAGATTTTTTTAGTTTGCACAGAATTACCGGTATACAACATTGATAAAGTTTTTCCTTTATGCACTGAGTCATGATATGCCATATTAGGTCATCACGCAAACAGTTGTTCATGTCCTGGGTTAGCTGATTAACTGCTCATGTGTATCTTGGAATTGATTGTTTTGTTGGATTTCTAGTACATGTTCATGTATCAGTCGCCATGGATACCAGAGCTAACTCTACGAATATTAATTTTGCACGACTATAAGATGTTTGACAGTTTAGTAGGAGATCTAGTAAGCTTGCACAAACACACACTCAAACTCACTCGCTCGCTTACTCGCTCCTTCTCACTTACCCTCTCACACACTCACTCTCTCTCTCTCTCTCTCTCTCTCTCTCTCTCTCTCTCTCTCTCTCAGGGTTCCAAGTCTAATATCCCTAATCGTGATAAGGTTATCGAGGCCTATAAGTACGTATTTTCTCAACCCGGTGCATTCACTCCTCCCATCAACTACTATCGTGCTATGAAGCGTTATCCTGAGAAACCTCCTAATTCAGATCCCATCAATGTTCCAACACTGTTGATTTGGGTGAGTACAAATTACAGACATGTTCTAGGGGTTTGGTGAAATACAGTTTTTTAAAACTGGTACAGGAAATACGATATGTTCTCTAATACTGTGCGTAATGATTTTATGTCTAGCAGATCTAATATTACCATTGCACTACCATTATAGCGGGTAATTTTGGAGGGTCAAAATTTTGGCGAATGACCCAGATTTTGAATTTTGGCGAATTTAATTTTGAACGTCACGTATTACGTATTACTGGTTCACGTATTACTGCAATAGAAAAAGCAGATTTTGATGAATTATATTATTTGGGGGAATGCTTGACGATTCGGCAAATTTGTCAATGTTTCCTCCCACCAAAATTACCCGCTATACGGGTATTAGAAGTTGTAGGTTTCTCTTTGGCTGCTGACTCACTCGTTCTACATGTACAGATCTTTTGAAATAATGTTTCTCTCTTCTCTCTATTAGGGTATTAAAGATGTTGCTCTTGATGGTGCTATGGCTGACAAGCACGATGAGTCAGTGTGTTCCAAGATCACTATCAGGTACAACACCATGGTACAAATTTTTAACAAGCTTACAATAATTATTTTATTGGTTTAGTTCTGTATTTTTGTCAGAAAATTTGCTCTTACACACATAGTGTGCATCAATGAGATCGAAGTCCATATGAACCCTTCAGAGAACGAAGAATTTTCCTTGCTGTCCTATGTACAGTACAATCTACAGTGTCATAGCTATTGTTCGTTGTAGCCATCTTTCAACGAACCACTTCTTGTGTCTATACTCTGAAATCACAGAGAGCGCGCGCGGTGGGTGGGCGGTATTGGACTGAGAGTGGTTTTGGTGCTCTAGGAACTAGCTAGGAATGTTGGTCTCTTGTTGGTAGGAGTTATACAGAAAATGTAAAATATCGTGTTTCTGTAATTTACAGACCCAGACCTTGATGCAAAATCAATTACGTTTCCTCCTTGTATGCCCAAATTGATGAGTGCCATTTTGTGTGGGTGTGGTGTGCTTGGAAAAAAATTAATGCGGTAAAATAGGGTAAGTAAGTTCAGTTTTTTCCACAAGACAATGTAACTTTCTTAGACAATCGGTACGATGGAGCAGCCTTGATTTGCCTGTTGAAACAAATATTTCTAATTGCTGTTTGTCTTCTCAGCATTCAATTATTTTAGTTTAATTGTTACAAATAAAATTAATGACAAATTTGTGTTTTCAAATAAAATATTGATTAATGCTAATTTTTGTGTGATGTGTGATGGTTACTGATATTAATGGTGTCATTCTCTCACTGCAGGCATATTCCTGATGCCAACCATTTTGTCCAGATGGACGATCCTGATCAGGTGAACCAGTTCATGGAAGAGTTCCTGGATCAGTAGCTAGCAGCACACGGCAGTGCCGCTTGAACTAACTAGTGACATATGATTGAACCTACATTGTAGCTCTAAACTGAATTCTATATACAATTACTGTACTGTCTTGATTTCCCTAAAAGTAAATAATTATTGTAAATTATGATGCAATGGTATAGATTGGGAGTAATCAAGAGTCTGCTCTTTACATGCTCCATAATTATTAATAATACATCTTGTTTTTAACACTCGGCGCATGCAGAGAGAAAGAATACGTGTTATCATACGATCCATTGAGCTCTCCTTCAATGTTGTAAGTAAATATTTTGGTAACGAAAAGTATGTACTATTTATTGAAAGCAAGTAACATAAAAATGTAAACTATGTGTAAAAACAGAGTTTTTTCTTCTTTCTGAGTTAGTAAAAGTGACTGATTGTTGGAGCGATGAATATAATTGTGCTTCAACACTCTTTGTATCGATAGGAAATGAAAGTTTTCGAAAAACTACAGCTATAGAAAGCACAGTAACTTGACAAGGTATAAGAGAATGTATGAGACTGTTCCCTCCAACCACAATACTCTGGACCCACTCTGTTTTTGCCCCTTCTGATTGCAGCGATGGAGAATAAAGGATTAATGTTAATTGTTCCATTGTACTTCTCTCTACACACAGCTCTTCGATTATCTTCAACGTTTCATTTGGATGTGACAATGTCCAGACCAATGATAACTCCTTCAGTGAATGTAGTCTTGGTAGTGCTTCTAACAGTGGCACAAGTCCCATGTCTGTTACACTGTCATGACCAACCCACAATGTTTTTAAAGTGCTGTTGGAGACAAGAGCTCTGGTAATGTAAGCAATCCCAGTGTCTGTGTATTGATTGAACATAGCTCTTACGGTTTCTACAGACTCTAAAACACCTGATGTAGAGGATGTCTCAGCATGCTCAGTAGATATTCCTAGTAGCATACCCAAACACTGGTCATCAATTCTGCAGCCACAAATATTCAAGTCTATTTTTCCTTTTGCTAAGGTTCTGATAGAGGATAAAAAGTAGTGCACTGACAGACAATCCATTGGACTCAAAGAAATATTAGACAAATCAACTCTAGATTCTAGAGTATGAAGCAATTGCTCATAAAACGATTGATCGTGTATTTGTGCTTCAAAGATGCAGTTCAGAAATGTTAAAAGACAACGATTGTAGTGATCAAAGTTAAATCTAGTGATGAGGTTTCGTACACTCTCATTGGTGAGCCTGGTCAGACCAGAGTAAAACTGGAGTACAGTAAACTTGAGATTGTCATTCAAAAGAGTTTCAAATTGTTTAGAATGCTCAGCTGGTTCTAGTCGAGAGATATAATAGGCAGCAAGGAGCTCTTGGACGGCTAGATGGATAAAGTTGCAAGTGACTAATTTTCTACCAATTGAGCCAAACCCCTGGACACTATGAAGCAGACCTAATGTAGAGAGTGATGTGAGTTCCTTCTGTGTAAAAACAATCTTGTTCTGCATCACTCCATTGAATGCTAGTTCACTGAGCTTGTGTAACTGCTCCTTGAGATCAGCAGGGAGGTCCTCAAATGAGGAGACATCTTCAAGGACTCTATCGGGTTGCCGAGTTTTTAGTTCTCGGACAATGCAGCACAATATGAGCTCTTGAAACAGCTCACATCGAGTGATGGGTAAGGTCTGGCCACAATTGAGGTAAATGTATGCTAGAATGGCAGCATTCAGAGGCACATAGCAACAGCTTTCGATAACTGGATAGCGATGCAAATGACTGCTCAGCTTATCACAAGCTGATTTCACTTCACTATTGGGCAGGTGTGACTTTAACACATTCTCAAAGTAATTGTGAATATCACCTTTAGTGAAACCAAGAATCTCTACCCGGTTAGCTAGACCGTGAAGATCCAATGAGAAGTCAGGTCGAGAGGTTATCAGAATTCTAGTCTGAGAAGAAACTGATTGAAGCAGATCTTTGATGAATGACGGCTTACGAATGCTTGTTGGAGACTCATCCCAGCCATCCAAGATGAGGAGAATCTTTTGCTTGTCTATATGATAAGTCGAGCCATCTCTTTTGATATGGTGTTACGACTAGCTAGGAAGAGAAGGTGAGGCAAGATATGATCAACTTCACGTACATCGTGTTCATTCAAGTCTCGTAGACGAACAAGAGCCACAGCATCAAATGTGCTCAACTTTCCTTCAGCCCATTTCTTGGCATATTGGTAGGCAAGACTTGTTTTTCCCATTCCTCCCACTCCTTCAACTAGAATCACCTGACGCTCATCATCAAAGATGCCAGCATCAAAGATTCTATCGGAATCCACAGGTACCTTTATTGTCAATAGTTTGTCCACATCTCCCTCTACTCTGCTCTCAGCAATTGTCTTGTCACTGCCATATCGCTTTCCTTTCTCCTTTATCATGGCTAGTTTGACATGCTGGCACTGAGGGAGAGGGTCCCAGGTTGGAGGCTCAGCTGTTCTATACACCTGTCGAAGACTGCTCACAAACTCAGCACAGGACTGGTCTTGTTGGTTCTCTGGTTCTTGTTCTTTCCGTCGTTTGGGTTCTGATGGTAAGTCATCACTGATGAGATCACTTTGTAATTGTTCACCTGAGGATGATGAGGTAGATTAATAGTATGTCAAAGTCGTACCGTAGATTGGGAAATTTTCAACGTTCATCGTCTATGTTTATGAGAAAAGTTTAAAAGTATTTAAATTTTAACATAAGTTGCTAAATGTGCCGATACAAAATACTGTCCAACGCACATTGCACATTTTCTAGCCGAATATTCCACCAGACAATCTCAAAAGAAAGGAATAATATTAGCTAAAACTTAACCGTCATGAACTATCTCCAGTGAAGCAAAACTTCGTAAAGCTAAGATATTAAGAAAACACACAAATGTGCAACAAATGTGCAACTTAGCAACTTATTTTCATTTTCTATCTCAGCCATATTTGAGAGTACATAAAATAGCAGCACTTGCAGTCAGTTAGAAAAACTCTCCGTCAGGACCTAGAGATACTTCATAAGAGTTGAATTTTAGCTATTATTGCTTTCTGCCAGGAGAGGGGCTTGGCTATAAAAAAAACACCCATTGTTTACACGACGAACGAGGTCGATTTATCTTGATGTAGAATATGGTACAGCGCTTAAACCTGCATTATACATATAGACACACTCGATCAGAGCGAGTTTTGCATTGCGTCAGACAAGGTTGCTCATAAATATACATAAAACGTCATCCTACCATTACCAACTACATGTATTAGCATAATAATTATGCAGGAATAGACAATTAGGATGGTACTGTGTTATCACAGCTGCATGACTACTTAATGAGATTCATCAGGAGTCCATAATCGACCGCGCCTACTAAGAGTAGGAGTGTGAATCGCCCATGCTTTAATTGGATTTTCTGCCAGCGAACTGTCGCTAGCGGATATACTATTTTTAGCGCTTAAAGATGGCAGCTCAGACAGAGAATTGTCTATGATCTAAGCGCTGAGGAAGCATCTTGGTCTCTATTTCTAGCTCGATTTACAAGGCCGTCATTGCCTTCGCCAATCCTCGTGAGCATGGCTGTCAGTTCCGTTCGATCAAAGCTTCGTGTTATATCACTGGTCAGCTGTTTCTCAGAGAGTTCCATTTCTTACCTGAGATGTAACAGTAGTTGTTATGGTTAGTGGCAGCGATACAACACATAACTGAAGCTGAACAGCTAGGCTGACAGCTCAGCACAGCAGCTGAATGGATCCAGTTGTATGATCGAGCGATAAACAGCTTTGAAACAATCAGATAGCCGAACCACGAACGTACAGGTGATCTAGCGACGCCACGATGTGGCTGCCTAGGCTATCAGACGCTTTCACGAGTACATACAGTTGCTCTCAGGTTGCCTGATGTGTGCCATGTTCAAGGAGGTGCGGTTTAACAGCACTAAAAATAGTATATCCGCTAGCGACAGTTCGCTGGCAGAAAATCCAATTAAAGCGTGGGCGATTCACACTCCTACTCTTAGTAGGCGCGGTCGATTATGGACTCCTGGATTCATTCATTACATCACTGCCCAATGCTAAATCAAACACATAACTCTTGACTACATAACTTCAACCAGCATGGGTATCTCCATTCACTGGACTGGACCGGTGGACTGGACTGGTGGACTGGACTACTGGACTGACCTTTGCGAAACGAAACAGGAAACTGCGCCCATAATTACTATACTACTAAACCCAAGACCCTAAAAACTAGTCTTGTCCCCAGACCACTCCCCTTCCGCTATGCTTGGAAGAGGGCCTGGTAAAATGAAGGCAAATTTCTGATTCAATGACGTAATTGTCATCCGCGAAATCATGTGCACAATAATTAGCTACCAGATCTTCATCAAGCTATTCAAAGAAAAAACCACTACAACTATGCTAGATTTACTTTTACGAAGCAAGTTGAAGATACTTGGTAGGACTAGGTAGCAAAGAGACTTCCCAGCGCCTGTGGGAAGAGAAACAAACACGTCTTGCCCCGCTACGAATCTGACCACGACTTCTTGCTGCTCAGCCGACAAACACGAATATTCCAAGCTGTTCGGTGCTCTTCAATATCGATTCCACGATTCTATTCCTTGGGTAAGCCATAGATCTATGGGTAAGCCACAAGCAGACGTCTCATGCAGGTCATGTGAATTTTGAAAAATACTGCAATCTGATTGGTATTTCACAATTCTGAGAATGAAACGTCACGGAACCAGGAATTTGCCTTCATTTTACCAGACCCTCTCCCAAGCATAGCGGAAGGGGAGTGGTCTGTGGACGAGTATACTAAAAACATTCGCCTAACGGCCGGTATTCACCTAACGGCGCCCAGTATTCGCCTAACAGCGCCCAGTATTCGCCTAACAGCGTCCAGTATTCGCCTAACAGCGCCCAGTATTCGCCTAACAGCGCCTAGTATGGATCTAATGGCGCCAAGTACTATTCTGGCACGTTAGGCGAATAAGCTTACTGGGCGCTGTTAGGCGAATACTGGGCTCCATTAAGCGAAGGTTTTTAGGGTCTTGGGTTTAGTAGTAATTATAGGCGCGATTGCCTGTCTCGTTTCGCAAAGGTCAGTCCAGTAGTCCAGTCCAGTAGTCCAGTCCAGTGGTCAAGTCCAGCGAATGGAGACATCCCTTCAACCTAGTCCATTAGTGTTCGTCAGAGCAAGCTGAAACTCACTATGTAGATATCTTTCAATGCTTCAGAGAGTGTTTCAAATTACACACGTCCAGCATAAAAACAACTAGAATTTCATACACGATAAAAATCGAATTTTTCAAGTCAGCATTTGTGAAAGCTCAATGTCATTACATAACTTCAACCTATTGCATAACTATTTGATTGCATGACTATTATACTAAAGAGCTGCAATAAGCTAGATTGCTGTACAGAAATCATGTATAGTGTATAATAGCTGCAGTTTATGCCTCAGTGTCATTTCACCGAAGCATCTGCACCAGTACTTCATGCATACCTTGTGTGCCTTGTCGTCTTCTGGAAGCGATTTCCACTACACTGCTTCCTCCTAGCCTCACTACAGACCATACAATCATATCACACATGGTTATATAACTTAAATTTGGGCACTCACAGCATTCTGTGGTCAGTTCAGTGGCGAATGTATCGTCTATCGTCCTCAAAATGGTGATCAAACTATAAAATAGTCTGGAACACGTTTTGATCCTAGCCATTGCTTCAGCCATGAGTGAGCTAATCAACCGATTATGTGGTATTCCTGTGCCTATGGCAGTGGCATTAGTATGGCTAGCTGCAGTAATTAGACCGGCTTGTAGCAGCTTATCAGCGAATGTAGATTGTTCAGCTGGCGGGATGCGTAGGTTGATATCAGCAATGTGCCCTAGAACCGTCAAGTACTCAGGAGAGTTGCCAGAATCTGAGGGACCACCAGATTCACTCGATTCAGCCATTTTTAGGTAAACAGGAAATGAAGGCGTGGCACTAATTGCATACAGTACTTCACTGTAAAACAAGGTTAATGAAAGGAACGTACTCTTGGTCGCGTACCGTTGCCTGTAAAGTGAGACTAGTGCTCGGTAAACCTTTCACCCGGTTCGGAAACTTTTCTCCGATTGATACCTAAGAAAATACGGGATCCCTCACGGCACGTGCGATGTTAGGCTTCTCGGTTTCTAACTATCAGTGGGCGGGTTCAGTATACTGTCTGGTACCAGAGAAAGGTGGGGCTGGTGCAGGAATCGACTAGAAAAATGGCGTACCGACAGCACTAGCTTGGAAAGCACGCAGATCTTCGTCTGGGACTACTTTAGTAAAGAAGGCTGCTGTTTACAGGAACCTAAAGGTGACTGAAATCCACTGAAGACGAGTTAGTACTGCTGTCTAGCATTCTATTCTGCCATGACGAGCAAAGTGGACCTGAGCCTTTTAAACTTCTGTGTGACAATGAAAAGGCGTTGTAACGAGGAGGAATCTCAGCTATAGAACCGGCTAAATGTGATAGCTTGTTTATTAGTTGAAGGTCCTGAGCACCTGCGGCACATGATCTCTGAGCAGAATTGGTGAGTCGATCAATAATCAGATTGCATTAGGAGCATTAAGAGTAGCACTGTTGTTGGTTGCAGCATCAAGTGGATTCACCTGCCGTGTTAACACTGGTGAACAGGAAAAGACAGTACCAGTAATCCCCAGTGATGCTCCTGTAGAGGTGTCAGCTTGTATTAGAGAGAGCTGGCTTCTGTATCAAGAAATGTATGCTGAAAGACTTGTGGTACAAACAAATTAAATTTAGATACCACACAACACCACACAAGATAAGAAGTGTCTGATAACATTATCAGACCGTGGTCGATGCAAGATACAGAAGTGGACATAAATTTGAGAAATTGGTCAGTTCGTGTACTCTACAAGTTTTTTTTATACCGCCTGTCTTATCGATCATGACCCATGTTCACCGCCTTTCATTCTCTCTCTACTGCAGGCTAGAATGTATTATGCTGAGGGGCAGTGGGAGCAAGCTTTTAGTTCGTCACGTGAATTTTTCTTCGTTGTGTGCGCGGTTTCTTGTAGAATGTTGTCTTGAATCAGTAACTTTATATAAGTCTGTAATTGTTCTTGATATGACAGAGTAGTATGACACTCTAGTCTCCCTCCCTCCCTCCCTCCCTCCCTCCCTCCCCAGCATGTGATTGTCTTTGCTCTTGGTACACATGGGTATGAGACAGTTAATAGCATCAAGTTCCACTATGTGTCAACTGGTGATCGGTCCAAGCAGCTCATGATGGCTTCCTTGAGGTAACACAACCTACTGCATAGACTATTTTTTTCACACAGCAACATGTATTATTTGAAAAAGTCTTTGCAAATTAGTTAGTTCACTATGTACTGGTAATATAGTTTGGGTCTAAGTACTACTTACCAAATTTTCACTACGACTTTCTTCTCTTTTCCATCTCTCTCCCTCTCCTCTCTCTCCTCTCTCTTTCTCTCACTCTCTCTCTCCTTCCCTCCTAGTTTTGATACTCATGGCGCAATCAACTGACTCATTTCTCTAAGGACTACAGAGTAGTAGCTATTGACATGAGGTATCCATTCATTACCAAACATCACTAATAGTAGTTACACAGACCATTCCCAGTTGGTGCACATGCTCAATGTGTGCTCTGAATGTGTGTTTGTGGTCCTATCCCAGGTGGTGGATTATTAACTAGTTAATTTAGTAATGATCAAACCAAGCCAGTGTAGTGTCACTTACATGTATGGTTGATTCATTTGTGTGTTGGAAATGTTTTGATAGTGAGTCTGTGTGAGAGTAAAATCCATAAAATACATTAAAATACATTGAGTTTACTAAAAATAAGACCACTTTTTTAGTAAATCATAATTATTTTACTTTCATAGTAAAATCCATAAAATCATCTTCCCACATACCCATTTTTCACCTACTGTACTAGTGGTTGGTGTGTGAGTGATGTGTTTCTTCTATTCTCAGATTCCTGCACTCGGATACGAGAAGTGCATTCTAGTAGCTCATGACTGGGGAGGGGCTGTAGCTTGGTAAGCACCACCCACTAAAGTCACATGCTGTCACTATTCATGATCTTGTTAGCTACAGTTATGTCTGTCATGTAGGGGATTCGCTCAGCGCTATCCTGAACTACTTAACAAGCTCATTGTAATGAACTGCCCTAACCCAAGGTATGAAAACAATGATAACTAACTAGAACCAATATCTGGATCAACATTGTCGCCGTACCAACTTGAATCAAGCTTTCTGTTTAAAACAGATTTGTGCAAAAAATTATACACCATTAATATTTTTTTTCCTCTGTGCACAGAGTCATGATACGCCATATTAAGTCATCACCCAAACAGTTGTTCATGTCCTGGGTTAGCTGATTAACAGCTCATGTGTATCTTGGAATTGATTGTTTTTGTTGGATTTCTAGTACATGTTCATGTTTCAGTCGCCATGGATACCAGAGCTGACTCTACGTATGCACGACTATAAGATGTTTGACAGTTTAGTAGGAGATCTAGTGAGCCTGCACACACACTTCTCTCTTTCTATCACTCACTCTCTTTCTCTCTCACACACTCACACACACACACTCTCTCTCTCTCTCTCTCTCTCTCTCTCTCTCTCTCTCTCTCTCTCTCTCTCTCTCTCTCTCTCTCTCTCTCTCTCTCTCTCTCTCTCTCTCTCTCTCTCTCTCTCAGGGTTCCAAGTCTAATATCCCTATTCGTGATGACGTTATTGAGGCCTATAAGTACGTATTCTCTCAACCCGGTGCATTCACTCCTCCCATCAACTACTATCGTGCTATGATGCGTTATCCTGAGAAACCTCCTAATTCAGATCCCATCAATGTTCCAACACTGTTGATTTGGGTCAGTACAAATTACAGTCGTATTCTAGGGGTTTGGTGAAATGCAGTTTTGACAGGAAATACGATATGTTGTCAAACATTAATTTATGGTCTCAAGTCTAATACTGCGCGTCATGATTTTATGTCTAGCAGTTCTTATTATTACCATTGCACTACCGTATACCAGGTAATTTTGGAGGGTCAAAATTTTGGTGAATGACCCTGATTTTGCGTTTTGGCGAATTTAATTTTGGGCGTCAAGTGCCTGGCTCACGTATTACTTCAATAGAAAAAGCAGATTTTGGCGAATTATATTTTGCGAATGCTTGACGATTCGCCAAATTCGTCAATGTTTCCTCCGACCAAAATTACCCGCTATACGGGTATTAGAAGTTGTAGGTTTCTAAGTTCCTGCTTAGGCTGCTGACTCATTCGTTCTACATGTACACATCTTTTGAAGTAATCTTTCTCTCTTTTCTCTATTAGGGTGATAAAGATGTTGCTCTTGATGGTGCTATGGCTGACAAGCACGATGAGTCAGTGTGTTCCAAGATCACTATCAGGTACAACACTATGGTACAAATTTTTAACAAGCTTATAATTTTATTTGCTTAGTTCTGTATTTTTGTCAGAAAAAATTGCTCCTACACACATAGTGTGCATCAATGAGATCGAAGTCCATATGAACCCTTCAGTGAACAAAGAATTTTCATTGCTGTCCTATGTACAGTACAATTTACAGTGTCCTAGCTATTGCTCGTTGTAGCCATCTTTCAATAGCACTTCTTGTGTCTATACTCTGAAATCACAGAGAGCGGTGGGTGGGCGGGCGGTATTGGACTGAGAGTGGTTTTGGTGCTCTAGGAACTAGCTAGGAATGTCCGCTCTTGTTGGTAGGAGCTATACAGAAAATGTAAAATATCGTGTTTCTGTAATTTACAGACCCAGACCTTGATGCAAAATCAATTACATTTCCTCCTTGTATGCCCAAATTGATGAGTGCCATTTTGTGGGTGTGGTGAGCTTGGGAAAAATTAATATCCATATTTGGTAAAATGGGGTAAGTTCGGTTTAGTCCACAAGACAATGTAACTTTCTTGGACAATCGGTACGATGGAGCAGGCTTGATTTGCCCGTAGGAACAAAATATATGTACTTTCCTGTCGGTTGACACAGGAATTAGACAGGAAATATGCTCCCGAATATTGTGGGATAATTGCATGCATGGTGCATGCGTGGGTGTTGGTATATAAGGTGTACAGGTATGATAGTTAATCATTCCTAGGCAACGTGCAGCCACTCAGTTTGTTTTTGCTGTCGGATTTTCCAATTTCCATTTTTCATCTTTCATCAGTGATCTAGCAGTATGTCTTCGTCTGGCTCTACAGCGACCACTGCTACTGTTACTAGTAAGACATCTTCAGCTAGTGGTTCGTCTACCGGCACAATCTCTGTCTCCGCTGGAGGTGCGGGTAGCTCTGGAGGTATCGCTGCAGGTAGCTCTATCTCCGCTGGAGGCCTCGTCCCCATCACCAATGAGCAATTCTCCAAGTTGATGGAGGCCATACAGTCCACGCAGTCTAGCCTGGACGACAAGCTGGCGGATTTCAAGGCACAAGTCTGCCAGAGTCAAGAAGAGGCGGCAGCCAAAGCTGTGAAGCGCTCTAAAGCAGCGGAGAAGCCGTACGTGTTCAAGAAAAAGGGCAACGAGGCCCAAGCGAAATTCAATTCGGAGGTGGAAGATTCTGTCAACGACGCGCTGGGGGAGCTGGAGGGTGAGAGTCGTCCGTCAAAAGCCGTCACAGAAGCCAAAGCCGCTCTCGAGCAAGGTTTGAAGAAGCTCGCCGAGAGGCAAAAATTAATAAAGTTAGCCGATCGGTCAGAGTTTGGATGGGGAGTAGTTGCAGAATACACGGCTGACGAGCTGGCCGATGGTTCGGATGATGAGAAGAAGATCGAAAAGGCGGAGAAAGCGGCTGAGAAAAAGGCAGCCAAGCGCAAGAGAGCAGCGTCGAGCAGAGTTACCGTTCCTGCTAAGCGCTCCAGCTCGTCAGCCACTCCCAGTCCACATTCTGCAGCCCAGGTACCCAGACGTCCTGGTTTGATCCCGGCGGTTGCCAAAGCTCGCCCGTTGGGGCCCTGTTTTTGCTGTGGAGAGATGGGCCATATACAGAGCTTTTGCTCCAAGAGAGAAGGCCAAGTCAGCATCAAGAAGTGGTATCCTTCTAATAGTGTTATGTGTTTGTCTAGTTCAAGTAATACGGGTAATATTGCTAGTGAGTCCACTGTCCATGTGTGTTGTTGATGAACTAGATGATGTCATTGAGCCTCATGTAGATAGACGAGCATGGGAAGTTGAGGGTGTAAGCCCAGTATGTGGTGATATGTCTGTGCAAGGTAGACTGAAAGAAAAAATTCAATTCTGGAGAGAGGTGTTAAGTGCCCCAAGCTCAGTTTTGAGTACAATTGAATCAGGCTATGTGCTCCCATTGAAAAGTGAGCCAACCCCTAACATTCAATGTAACCAACAATCAGCAATTGTTAACGCTGACTTTGTTCAGCAGAGTCTGTCAGACCTGATCAGGAACAGGTGTGTAAGACAGGTACTGGAGGTACCTTGTGTTTGTAGTCCGTTGTCAGTGGTGGAAAGTAGTGGTAGTAAAAAGCGTTTGGTGATCAACTTACGTCATCTGAATAGATTTTTGTGGAAGCAAAAATTTAAGTATGAAGATATAAGAGTTGCAATGTTGTTATTTGAGAAAGGTGGTTTTATGTTTTCATTTGACTTAAAGTCTGGTTATCATCATGTTGATATTGCCACGATACACCAGAAGTACCTTGGTTTCTCGTGGCAGGGTGCTTATTATGTGTTCACCGTTTTGCCATTTGGTTTATCTACTGCTTGTTACATGTTTACGAAACTCCTTCGTCCTCTAGTCAGGTATTGGCGAGAACAAGGCATTAGAATTGTGGTGTATCTCAATGATGGTTTAGCTGCTGCTGCAGGTGAAGCAAATGCAATAAAAGCCAGCGAGATAGTGCATTCTACTCTAGAGCAAGCTGGCTTCCGAGCAAATTGTGAGAAGTCAGTCTGGGAGCCAACACAGCGTCTGCAATGGTTAGGTTTTGTGCTCGATTTAGCACAGGGTCAAATAGAAGTTCCACAGGAAAAAATAGTACAGTTACTAGACACACTTAGACAAGCAGCGCAAAAGCCCAAGCTATCAGCCAAGAGTCTTGCTAGTATTGTAGGTAGAATAATATCGATGGGCCTTGCTGTTGGTCCAGTAAGTCGTTTTATGACTCGTAGTTTATATGCTTTGCTTGAATCTAGACAAATGTGGTGTGGTATGCTCACACTATCAGAAGAAGCAAGAGGCGAACTTGATTTTTGGTCGGCTAACCTTGCTGAATATAAAACCCAGCCAATATGGCACTCTCCATCAGCAGTAAGAGTAGTATATTCAGATGCCAGTGATACTGGCTATGGAGGGTATGTAGTGGAGCATGGTCACTATGTAGCCTATGGTCAATGGACTCTCAGCGAAAGTAGACAGAGCTCTACGTGGCGTGAATTAACTGCAGTCTGGCGAGTGCTACAGTCACTTCAAAAGAAATTGGCTAACTTGTGCATTCGATGGTTTTCAGACAACCAGAATGTAGTTCGCATTTTGCAAGTAGGCAGTCGCCAACCGCACCTTCAAGAGATCGCACTAAAAATTTTTGCCCTATCAATTAACTCTCACGTTCACCTGCAACCTGAATGGGTTCCTAGAGAGCTGAATGAACAAGCTGATTATCTCAGCCGAATTGTTGATTTAGACGATTGGATGCTGAATCCATGGATTTTTGCCCAATTAGATGCATTGTGGGGTCCATATACTGTGGATAGATTTGCTAGCTGTGATAATACACAGTTACCTCGATTCAATAGTTGCTGTTGGAACCCGGGATCAGAAGCTGTAGATGCCTTTACAGTTAACTGGCAGGGTGAAAATAACTGGTGGTGTCCACCAATTGTCCTGATTCCCCGAGTCATCCGGCATGCACAGGCATGTGCTGCCCAAGGTACTCTAATTGTTCCTTACTGGCCATCTGCTCCATTCTGGCCCATTCTATGTCCATGTGGTGAACGATTTAAAGAGTATGTAATGCAAGTAATGGAATTGCCTTTAGTAGAGGGCTTGTTTGTTCCCGGACGTTCTGGTGCCGTATTATTTGACAATAAAGTCCCAAACACTAAAGTATTAGCACTGTGCTGTGATTTCTCAATGTCATGTGTGTAAAGGTGCAGAGGCACTTTAAATTGCTCAGTGGAGCTAGAAAGTGTGTTGCCCAGTTGGGCTATATGCACACATGTGCCCAGTTGGGTATGTTTTGGTACATATGTTCGCCCAGTTGGGTTAATACACATGTGCGGCCCAGTTGGGTATGGTATATATTATATATTTATATATAATAGTGCACATGCTGCCCAGTTGGGTATGGTATAGTACACATGCTGCCCAGTTGGGTCACTTACATGTACTGCCTATTGGTCTATATGGCACCAAGTGGAGTACATGGTTCAGCTCTGATGCTATGTTGTTGTGAGATATCCAGTGAGATAGCTTCAGCTGTTTACATGTGTTTACTAAAATAGAATTTGTCTGGATAGTCTTCGGCTGGTCTCAAAACCAATTCCATGTTAAAACCATTATACTTTGTTACAGATGTCCTGTCTGGGGGTGTGTGGCGGACTATGGAAGGATTACAGGATCCTGACCTCAAGCGGCTGGCGACCTGTTTACCAGATACTATTCTGCACGGCAGGGCCGATAGTACAACAACCAAATATGTGAGGGCATTTACGAAATGGAGAACATGGGCTGGACAGAAGAAGGAGGTCAAAACTTTTCCGGTAGATGAGGTGCATTTTGCCCTTTATTTACAGTACGTGGCTGAGTCCACCAAGTCTAGATCAGCTGTCGAGGAGGCTGTAAATTCTGTCAGTTGGGCTCACCAGCTTGCTGGTCAGCCAACAATAAGCACGTCAGCATTTGTACGTGCTACCCTTGCTGGATTGCAACGCAAATTAGCCAAGCCCAAGGTTAAAAAGGAGCCAGTTACTGCTGAAATGCTTTCCACCCTGGTTGATAGCCTTAGTGATTCGCCCACACTGACAGATGTTCGATTAACAGCAGGTGCATTGTTGTCATTTGCCGCTTTCCTACGCTATGATGAGCTAGCTGGCTTACGTTGTTGCGATGTTCAGTTCACAGAGGAACACATGTCAGTGCACATTAGATCAAGCAAAACTGACCAGTACCGTCAAGGCGACTCAGTAATCGTAGCCAGGACCCGCAAGAGCACTTGCCCTGTAGCCATGATGGAGCGATACATGCTCATGGCTGAGATATCAACAGCCTCGTCATCAAAGCTTTTCCGTGGTATTGTCCGTACCAAGAATGGTGAACGGCTACGCCGTAATGGTTCACTAAGCTACACACGTATGAGGGAGGTGTTTTTGGCTAAACTGACCGCTTTAGGTTTTGATGCGAAGCAGTTTGGGCTGCATAGTCTTCGGTCAGGAGGGGCCACAGCAGCTGCTAATGCTGGTATTCCTGACAGACTTTTTAAGAGGCATGGGCGTTGGCGGTCAGAAACCGCAAAGGACGGTTATGTAAAGGACTCGATGGCAGCTTTAATGTCAGTATCAGAGAGCTTGGAGCTCTAACTGTGTTATCACAGGATCAAAGTGTGAATGAGAGCTACAGATGCTGCATACATGTACCCTCTCTTTGTAATCCTAGTGTGTCATGTGACATAATAAGTGTTTGTGGCGTGCACAGCAGGCCGTAACCAATTGTGGTGTTATGGTGCATGCAAGTGGGTGCATGTTCGGGAGATGTACTTTCCTGTCGGTTGACACAGGAATTAGACAGGAAATATGCTCCCGAATATTGTGGGATAATTGCATGCATGGTGCATGCGTGGGTGTTGGTATATAAGGTGTACAGGTATGATAGTTAATCATTCCTAGGCAACGTGCAGCCACTCAGTTTGTCCCGCCCTCCCACCCTAGTGTGCAAGAGGGTTCTGATATGCATTTGATATCTTTCTTGAGTATTTTCCTCTCAGTTACCAACCAACAGATGAGGTGATCAAGGCAGAAGCAGGCTCTAGCTGACAAGTCTATGGACTCTGTACTATTGTATTGTATTGTAGGTATTGTGTTCGCTGTGGTGCAGCTAAACAATTTTTCAGGCCAGCACTATACTATTTATAGTGTTGGCAAAGTGCTTGAGGTTGACAACGATCTTATTAAGCTTGTCTAAATAAGTCTTCGCTAGCGTTTGTTATAATGAAGCACCATTGTGAATGCAATAATATCAGTAGTTTGAGCTGTTTATATTTCCTTTGGGTTTTTACCAGAGCATTTTCTCCTCTAAAGAGGTTTTATCTCTGGGTTTTTTCCCTTGGGTGATGTTAGACCAGCATCACCCATGAATACGAAGTATTATCCTTTTTTGTTTGGTCTCAGCTCAATTTTGTTGGAGTGTATTACTTGGGTGGCGTGTATGTGTGTGTGTGTACGTACGTACGTGCAAACAAAGATATGGTGGAGCTCAAGGTGGCTAAGGATTGTTAGTGATCTAAAAGTTGAGCATTGTGCATCTTCGAGATGGTTGGTGAACTATTCACAACCGTACAGGCATGGTTCACAATATTATAGTTGAGTTCGCGAACTGTTCAGCTAATGCTTTGCATCGAGCTTGTGTTTGTAAGGTAGCCACAGGCATACCACAATAGTATTATTTATTATCAAGTCGATTTTGAGTTCAGTTCAGTTCAGTTTTGTACTTTACATGTGTGTCATGTGACATAATAAGTGTTTGTGGCGTGCACAGCAGGCCGTAACCAATTGTGGTGTTATGGTGCATGCAAGTGGGTGCATGTTCGGGAGTTCTAATTGCTCTTCGTCTTGTCAGCATTAAATTATTTTGTACCATGGCTTCAAAGGCGCCGCCCGTGGTGTATTCCATTTATACCACAGGAAATCCTGTGGAGTCACATGACTCCCACGGGACAAAAAAAGACCATCGAAATGATATACCTTCCAGAGAGAAGGGGTGAGAGTTGTGAGTCAACCTCACCAATAAACTATAAAGAGTGTGCAAGTCGCCCTTATTTATCCTATAGAAACCTACAGACATCAGTGGGCTTGTGGTTGCCATGGTACAAGTCAGTTATACCATGCCTACCTATGGTGTATCATGAATACACTCAGCAATAACCATTAATCCCTCAGGCTACGCCCTCGGGATTAATAGTTATTGCATGCTTCGTGTATTCTAGATGCACCACGGGTAGGCATGGTATAACATATACTTAGTTTGTTACAAATAAATGACAAATTTGTGTTTTCAAATAATTATTGATAGATGCTAGTTTATTGTGTGATGTGTGATGGTTACTGATATTAATGGTGTCATTCTCTCACTGCAGGCATATTCCTGATGCCAACCATTTTGTCCAGATGGACGATCCTGATCAGGTGAACCAGTTCATGGAAGAGTTCCTGGATCAGTAGCTAGCAGCACACGTCCGGCAGTGCCGCTTGAACTAACTAGTGACATATGATTGAACCTACATTGTAGCTCTATACTGAATTCTTTGTAATTACTGTCTTGATTTCCCTAAAATTAAATAATAATTATTGTAAATTATGATGCAATATGGAAGTAATCAAGAGTCTGCTTTTTACATGCTCCATTATTATTAATAACACATCTTGTTTTTAACACTCGGAGCATGCAGAGAGAAAGAATATGTATTATCGTACGATTCAGTGAGCTCTCCTTCAATATTGTAAATAAAAATTTCAGTAACAAAAAGTATGTATACAATTCAAATATTAAGGAACATAAACATTAAAACGTAAATCATTTGTAAAAACTAAGTTTTTTCTTCTTTCTGAGTTAGAAAAAGCGACTGATTTTTGGAGTGATGAATCTAATTGAGCTTTAACATCATTTCTATCGACAGGAAATGAAATCTTTCGATGAATTACGAGTATAGTAAGCACAGTAACTCGACAAGAATTAAGAGAATGTATGAGACTGTTCCCTCCAACCACAATACTCTGGACCCACTCTGTTACTGCCTCTTCTGACTGCAATGAAGGAGGAAAGAGGAATAATCTTAATTGTTCCAATTTACTTCTCCCTACACACTCTCCGATCATCTTCAATGATTCGTCAGGATGTGACAATGTCCATTGCAATTCTAACTCCTTCAGTGAATGTAGTCTTGGTAGTGCTTCCAACAGTGGCACCAGTCCCATGTCAGTCACACTGTCCGTACCAACCCACAGTGTTTTTAAAGTGTTGTTGGAGATAAGAGCTCTGGTAATGTAAGCAATCCCAGTGTCTGTGTATTTATTGTACTGCACTTCTAGGGTTTCTACAGACTCTAAAACACCTGATGTAGAGGATGTCTCAGCATGCTCAGTAGATATTCCTAGTAGCATACCCAAACACTGGTCGTCTATACTGCAGCGAAAAATATCCAAGTATATTTTTCCCTTCGCCAAGGTTCTGATAGAGGATAAAAAGTAGTGCACTGACAGACAATCCATTGGACTCAAAGAAACAAAAGACAAAGAAACTCTAGATTTTAGAGTATGAACCAATTGTTCATAAAACGATTGATTGTGTATTTGTGCTTCAAAGATGCAGTTCAGAAATGCTAAAAGACAATGGTCAGAATCCCCTTTATACTGATCAAAGTTAAATCTAGTGATGACATTTTGAACACTCTCATTGGTGAGCCTGGTCAGACCAGAGTAAAACTGGAGTACAGGAAACTTGAGATTGTCATTCAAGAGAGTTTCAAATTGTTTAGAATGCTCAGCTGGTTCTAGTTGGGAGATATAGTAGGCAGCAAGGAGCTCTTGGACGGCTAGATGGATAAAGTTGCAAGTGACTAATTTTCTACCAATTGAGCCAAACCCCTGGACACTATGAAGCAGACCTAATGTAGAGAGTGATGTGAGTTCCTTCTGTGTAAAAACAATCTTGTTCTGCATCACTCCATTGAATGCTACTTCACTGAGCTTGTGTAACTGCTTCTTGAGATCAGCAGGGAGGTCCTCAAATGATGAAAAATCTTCAAGAACTCTATCGGGTTGGCGAGTTTTTAGCTCACAGACTATGCAGCATAGAACGACTTCTTGAAACAGCTCACATCGAGTGATGGGTAAGGTCTGGCCACGATTGAGGTATATGTATGCTAGAATGGCAGCATTCAGAGGCACATAGCAACAGCTTTCGATAACTGGGTAGCGATGGAAATGACTTCTCAGCTTATCACAAGCTGATTTCACTTCACTATTGGGCAGGTGTGACTTTAACGCATTCTCAAAGTAATTGTGAATAACACCTTTAGTGAAACCAAGAATCTCTACCCGGTTAGCTAGACCATGAAGTTCTAATGAGAAGTCAGGTCGAGAGGTTATCAGAATTCTAGTCTGAGGAGAAACTGACCGAAGCAGATCTTTGATGAATGACGGCTTACGAATGCTTGCTGGAGACTCATCCCAGCCGTCCAAGATGAGAAGAACCTTTTGCTTGTCTACGATAAGTCGAGCCATCTCTTTTGATATACTGGTACCACTAGCTAGGAAGAAAAGGTGAGGCAAGATACGATCAACTTCACGTACATCGTGTTCATTCAAGTCTCGTAGACGAACAAGAGCCACAGCATCAAATGCGCTTAACTTTAATTCAGTCCATTTCTTGGCATATTGGTAGGTAATACTTGTTTTTCCCATTCCTCCCACTCCTTCAACTAGAATCACCTGACGCTCATCGTCAAATGTACCAGTATCAAAGATTCTATCGGAATCTACAGGTACCTTTATTGTCAACACTTTGTCTATATCTCCCTCTACTCTGCTCTCAGGAATCGTCTTATCACTGTCATATCTCTTTCCTTTCTCCTTTATCATGGCTAGTTTGACATGCTGGCACTGAGGGAGAGGGTCCCAGGTTGGAGGCTCAGCTGTTCTATACACCTGTCGTAGACTGCTCACAAACTCAGCACAGGACTGGTCTTGTTGGTTCTCTGGTTCTTGCTCCTTCCGTGGTTTAGGTTCTGATGGTAAGTCATCACTGATGAGATCACTTTGTAATCGTTCACCTGAGGATGATGAGGTAGATTAATAGTATGTCAAAGTAATACCGTAGATTGGGAAATTTTCAACGTTTATCGTCCATTTTGTGACAAAAATTTAAAAGCATGTATAAATTTAAATTTAAGTCGCTAAATGTGCCGATACAAAATAATGTGCATTGTGTATTAAGATAGTGCTGGGCAATATTTTGAAAATATCTCTATCATGCATAGTTATCATAGTTATCATGCATGCATAGATAGTTATCCATAAAGATATCACGATGGTGCATGCACGTGTACAATGCACATTTTCTAGCTGAATATCCCACCAAGCAATCTCAACAGAAAGGAATATTAGCTAAAATTTAACTCTCATGAACTATCTCCATGCAGGTTCAATTGAAGCAAAATTTTGATTTCAAGATTAAGATAACACAAAATTAAAGTTTTTATTTTCTATCTCAGCCAAATTTGAGAGTACATGAAATAACAGCACTTGTAGTCAGTTAGAAAAACTCTTCGTCAGGACCTTCATAAAAGTTGAATTGTAGCTATTATTAACCCTCGGCGCATGCACGAGGGTTACGGTACTTGGTTTGTCGTTCATTCATTCACTCATTCGTTCATTCGTTCTGTCCATCGAGCTGCAGAGACCATCGGTCACTTCTGAAACTCGGTAAAGGTATAAAGAGGCTTAGCACGACAATGGCTTGCAAAGTACCTCGTGGATTTTGCTAATTCGTTCTCGAGTTATGGCTGGCTCACCTTGATGGCCATCTTGGACCTCTCTGACTACAAAAGCGCCCATAGTTGACTATCTAGGTACTTGTAGATTTCATCTAAACAGCAGGACAGCTCTGAGCGTGTGTAGATATCTCAAGAAAAAGCCTACAGCTAGCAATGGCAACTTACTCATGTGTTCATGCATGGTTACGCCCACATGACACGCCTAGAAAGTGGTCAGCATTTTGCTGTCTCCTGGTTAGCAGTGTAGTCTCAATAATATAGCTACAGCCTATAAGCTAAGCAGGTTGGCACTAGCTGCAAACTCCTGCTGCAATCCCCAACTAGGGAGCTTAGTGCTAACTCTACAATATTTGCAACGGTGCTCACACGCCGAGGGTTTGTGTGAAATTCGTTATTGGTTTTTGCCTGAAGAGGGGCTTGGCTATAAAAAACACCGATTGTTTACACGACGAACGAGGTCAATTTATCTTGGTGTAGAATATGGTACAGCACTTCAACCTGCATTATACATATAAACACACTCAATCAGAGCGAGTTTTCCATTACATCTGTCAAGGTTGCTCATAAATATACATAAAACAGCATCCTACCATTACCAACCACATGTATTAGGGAGGCACGGTAGTGCCTCCCTATGTAGGGATGAACGAGAAAACAAGATGGCAGCTACATACAATGTATTAGCGTTCAAACGCTGACATTTCGCCTGGTGATGAATTTTATACGTCCAAAGACACTTAGATCTGCTATCTGGCGTTGCCCCATCTTACAGTAGCAAGGAGGTTGCTCGAAATTGTTACTAAAGTGACGGACATGGAAACGGTGAAATCGTATTTCGTCATCTTAGTTTTCTTGTTTCTTTCTTTCTTCCACTCGCCTAGCGTCTTTACGCGAGCAGTGCCGAGACCAAAACACCCATGAACAGTTGTGAAATTCTCCTGGCATGTGCCTTTTGAACTTTGTTTTTAGCGAAACGGCGATAAAAATTCGGTGATTTCTCGATCGTGATCCATTGTCAGCTATGTGTTAGACGCCACTATTGTGATTGCGCAATGTGTACGTGACCAAGCAGTGGTTAGCGCACGTGACCAAGCACTAGCTTGAGTATCGCCATGCCGTATGGATCACGGAGAACACGTATTTGTCTGGAGTCTTCGAAGAACAGTAAGCTCGTATAGGATCACCATTCTGTGCTTGTCAGATAAATATAACCGCCGTACAGGTCTGCAAACAAGTGTGGGCGGGGCTCGTATGCACTGCATGCATGCGTAGGCAAGCTGATATGTACAGCATAACAATTATTTTTAGCTAAAAGTTTAAAATAGGTTAATAATAAAGAAAAGCAATCAACAACATGGAAAACTAAACTAATAGTGGACACAAAGATGGCTCAGTACGTGCATGATAGTCAACTGCACTTCACTGAAAAAGAAAAAAGGACACAAACAAGAAAATTAAAAAGATTTAATTCTATCGAAATCAAAAGGATGTAGGGTTGTGAAATCTACCACTGGTCCACAATGTAAACTAACAAGGAACAAGCATGGAATGGTAACACGATTGACTTTTGCTAACAGACCATGTATCCCTACATCAGTGGCTGTACATAAGATGTCACAAGCTGAATGCACGTCAGGTGTCAGTCAACAGCAACTAGCTGAACTATCTATAGCCAACCACAGCAGCCACTGATGTAGGGATCTATGGTCTGTTAGCAAAAGTCAATCGTGTTACCATTCCATGCTTGTTCCTTGTTAGTTTACAATGTGGACCAGTGGTAGATTTCACAACCCCACATCCTTTTGATTTCGATAGAAATCTTTTTAATTTTCTTAGCATAATAATTATGCAGGAATATTATGCATTATATTATGCATTAGGAATATTATATTATGTACATTGTAGTTTATTATGGTTTATGGTTAACATTTATGGTTTACAATTAGGATGGTACTGTGTTATCATAGCTGTATGACCATTTAATGAGTTCATCCATTACATCACTGAATCAAACACACAACTCCTGACTACATAACTTCAACCTAGTCCATTAGAGTTCATCAGAGCAAGCTGAAACTCGCTATGTAGATTTCTTTCAATGATTCAGAGAATGTGTCTAGTTACATGTACACACGTCCAGCATAAAAACAACTAGAATTTTATACATGAAAAATGGAATTTTTAAGTCAGCATTTGTGAAAGCTCAATGTCATTACATAACTTCAACCCATTGCATAACTATTTGATTGCATGACTATTATACTAAAGCACTGCATTGTGATTGCTGTACAGAAATCATGTATAGTGTATAATAGCTGCAGTTTATGCCTCAGTGTCATTTCATCGAAGCATCTGCACCTTTCAACACAGTACTTCATGCATACCTTGAGAAAGATGTGTGGCTTGTCGTTTTCTGGCAGCGATTTCCACTACACTGCTTTCTCCTAGCCTCACTACATACCAAAAAAGCATATCACACATGGTTATATAACTTAAATTTGGGTACTCACAGCATTCTGTGGTCAGTTCAGTGGCGAATGTATCGTCTATCGTCCTCAAAATGGTGATCAAACTATAAAATAGTGTGGAACATGTTTTGATCTTAGCCATAGCTTCAGCCATGAGTGAGCTAATCAACTGATTATGTGGTACTCCTGTGCCTATGGCAGTGGCATTAGTGTGGCTGGCTGCAGTAATTAGACCGGCTTGTAGCAGCTTATCAGCGACTGTAGATTTTTCAGCTGGCGGGATGCGTTGGTTGATATCAGCAATGTGCCTCAGAACCGTCAAGTACTCAGGAGAGTCGCCAGAATCTGAGGGACCAGCCGATTCAGCCATCTTTTGGTAAACAGGAAACGAAGGCGTTAGGCGTGGCACTCTCACCGCTCCGCCTACTGCAACCCAACAAGTTTGCAGCCACGTGAATTTCGTCTTCGTTGTGTGCTCGGTTGCTTGTACAATGTCTTGTTACCTTGTGCCTGCCTTTGAATATTCGGTTTTTATGATTTCACAACCCCGGGTATCTTGAATCAGTATGTCTGTGATTGTTCTTGATGTGACTCTCTCAGGATCTCTCTCTCAGGATCTCTCTCTCTCTCTCTCTCTCTCTCAGGATCTCTCTCTCTCTCTCTCTCTCTCTCTCTCTCTCTCTCTCTCTCTCTCTCTCTCTCTCTCTCTCTCTCTCTCTCTCTCTCTCTCTCTCTCTCTCTCTCTCTCTCGGTCCTCCCTCCCCCCTCCCTCTCTATCTCCCTCCCTCCCCCCCAGCATGTCTACTGGATCATGCTCTTGGTACACACGAGTATGATACAGCTTATAACAGCAAGTTCCACTATGTATCATCTGGTGATCGGTCCAAGCAACTCATGATGAGGTAACACAACCTACTGCATAGTCTAATCCTTCACACAGCAACATGTACTATTTGCTAAAGTCTTCTTACTGGTAATAGTTAGTGTCTAAGAAGTAAGAACTGCACGTTTTCAATTTTCAAATTCCAAATTTTCACTACGACTTTCTTACTCTCTATTCCTCCTCTCTCTCTCCTTCTCCCTCCCTCTCCCATTCTCTCTCTCTCTCCCTTCCTTTCCCTTCCTCTCCCTCCCTCCCTCCTCCCTTCCTCTCCTTCCCCTCCCTCCCTCCTAGTTCTGGTACTCATGGCGCAATCAACTAACTCATTTCTCTAAGGACTACAGAGTGATAAGCTGCCTAAAGTGACTGACTACAGAATGAGCATGCAAGCTCACTAAAGATATTGCTGAACTGGTAAGCATTGATTGCAACACATTCGATATGACCAGTGACGACATACATGTACATGTATTGGTGGTGGTGGTTAACCCTTAGCTAGTTCACAAATTATTTACTTCTCATGGAAAACGTACCCTAGCTCACCTCATGATACTGTGTATTGGTAGAGATCAATAGTTAGATCAATTCTCTCTTACTGAACCTACACTAGCTTTGCAGCACTCCAATCCATACTCTTCTAAATCTTTAACTTTTAAAATGGTGCTTAAATTGAAATTACTTTCTTAGATACTCTCTGTATATTGTGTGAGTGATGTGTTTGTCTGCTCTCAGATCCCCGCTCTTGCATGGATCCGAGAAGGGTATTCTAGTAGCCCATGGTTGGGCGGAGCTGTAGCTTGTTAAGCACCACCCACTAGTATCACAAATATAACACTATTACCCTTGCTAAAGTGATCCTGCATTGTCCGAAGCACTCTCTTTGTGTGTAACTGTTAGCTCTGCCTTGTCATGATCTTGTTAGTTACAACTATGCCTGTCATGTAGGGGTTTGCTCAGCGCTATCCTGAACTGCTAGAAAAGTGATGAATCGAACTGTCCTAATCTAAGGTATGGTAACGTGATAAATTACAATAGCAATGAGTGTACGACTTACCAATGTCGTAAACATTGACATTTTACACATGCAATTTTTGCGTTTTATACATGGAAAGTGTGAATGTAGTACTTTTTATAATTATTGGAGTAAAAAACTTTTTTGCCAACATCAAAATTTAGTCACCTTGACAAGACGTGAAACTCTACGTGGTGATGATTTCTATGTTTCTATGTTTTAAGAGTAGCTATTTCATAGTTCAATAAGCAGCTTCTTTTAAAGCAGATTTGTTTAGAAAATTAATGGTAACATTCTTGATCAATCAGTGTGATGGAGCAGCCTTGATTTCCAAAATATTCCTATTTATTGGTCTTGTCCAGCATTAATAAGTTTTGTGTATTTATTTTGTTACAAACAAATAACTAATTTGTGTTTTCAAATAATCATTGATTGATGCTAGTTTATTGTATGATGTGTTACTGATATTAATGGTGTCATTCTCTCACTGCAGGCATATTCCTGATGCCAACCATTTTGTCCAGATGGACGATCCTGATTAGGTGAACCAGTTCATGGAAGAGTTCCTGGATCAGTAGCTAGCAGCACACGGCAGTGCCGCTTGAACTAACCAGTGACATATGATTGAACCTACATTGTAGCTCTAAACTGAATTCTTTATAAGTACTGTCAAGGGCGTATAGAGAGAAGAGGGCATGCAACGCAATAGTACCCGTGAAAACATCGAAATCTTAATTGTTACTAAGAATAGCACTTTCCGTTATCAATTATTGTTATAGTATACGGAGGGTAAACGGAAACTGACGTCACTACACAAATTAATGGCAGACCAAGCTGAAGAACACTGCACAATACCATGCTGCGCGTGCGGATCACAGCCACGCCAGTCAACAAAGCGGAGAAAGACCTGACTTCGCCTCTGTCCGATACTGCTCGTCGCCTGTTGCTGGTAAAATACTCAGCAGCCGATCAGCAGGAAGCGGCAGTACCAACGATAGACAGCAGTTTCGTTTTACCTGCGTCTCAGCCAACGCCATCAGTGATACGCGACATTGGCAACCACCAGTATCCACAGCTTCATGTCGATTGTAGATTTGTCAGCTAGTTTTCCATGGAGCACGCCTCGACACGCCTAGACAAGTACGTTGTATGACGCGTCCACGAATATGAACCTTGCGTGATGTCACATCCGCGTTGGCGTAAAATCTAATTTTAGTAACAACTAGGATTTCGATGTTTCTATGCGTTGCATGCCCTCTTCTCTCTATACGCCCTTGGTACTGTCTTGATTTCCCTATAAATTAAATAATAAATTATGATGCAATGGTATATAGATTGGGAGTAATCAAGAGTCTGATTTTTACATGCTCCATAATTATTACAGTGTAACTTCGATTATCCGGACAGCTTTGGCCACCGAAAATTTCTAGACGTCCGGATAACCGAAAAAGTCCGGATAACTAAAATCAAAATGGCGGCCGAAAACAAGCATCTGAACGATGGCAATACAGGGTTAGATCGTTGAGATCGCACTCTCTTGTTTATGCAAACATTGTTTCCTACTAAACATTGCTTGGCTACAGAACTGTAGAAAACAAGGAACGCTCGGCGCATGCAGAATACGTGCTGTTGTAAATAAAAAAAAATTTGTTAACAAAAGTATGTATACAATTTATTTTCAACAAATAACATGAAAATGTAAAGGATTTGTAAAAACTGAGCTTCTTCTTCTTTCTGAGTTAGTAAAAGTGACTGATTTTTCGAGCGAAGAATATAATTGTGCTTCTACAACATTTGTATCGACAGGAAATAAAACGTTTCGAAGAACGACGACTATAGTAAGCTTAGTAAGTTGACAAGATTTAAGAGAACGTATGAGACAGTTCCCTCCAACTACAATACTCTGGACCCACTCTTCTGACTGCAGTGATGAAGAAAAAAGGCCTAATGTTAATTCTTCCATTGTACTTCTCCCTACACACTCTCCGATCATCTTCAATGATTCGTCAGGATGTGACAATGTCCATTGCAATCCAAACTCCTTCAGTGAATGCAGTCTTGGTAGTGCTTCCAAAAGTGGCACCAGTTCCATGTCCGTTACATTGTCATTACCAACCTACAGTGTTTTTAAAGTGTTGTTATAGATAAGAGCTCTGGTAATGTAAGCAATCCCAGTGTCTGTGTATTCATTGTCATGAACTTGTAGGATTTCTACAGACTCTAAAACACCTGATGCAGAGGATGTCTCAGCATGCTCAGTAGATATTCCTAGTAGCATACCCAAACACTGGTCATCAATACTGCAGCGAGAAATAACCAAGTTTATTTTTCCCTTCGCCAAGGTTCTGATAGAAGATAAAAGGTAGTGCACTGACAGACAATCCATTGGACTCAAAGAAATACTAGACAAGACAACACTGGATTTTAGATTTTGAACCAATTGTTCATAAAACAATTGATTGTGTGTTTGTGCTTCGAAGATGCAGTTCAGAAATGCTAAAAGACAACGAGTCCCTTTATACTGATCAAAGTTAAATCTAGTGATGAGGTTTCGTACACTCTCATTGGTGAGCCTGGTCAGACCAGAGTAAAACTGGAGTACTGGAAACTTGAGCTTGTCATTCAAGAGAGTTTCAAATTGTTTAGAATGCTCAGCTGGTTCTAGTTGGGAGATATAGTAGGCAGCAAGGAGCTCTTGGACGGCTAGATGGATAAAGTTGCAAGTGACTAATTTTCTACCAATTGAGACAAACCCCTGGACACTATGAAGCAGACCTAATGTAGAGAGTGATGTGAGTTCCTTCTGTGTAAAAACAATCTTGTTCTGCATCACACCATTGAATGCTAGTTCACTGAGCTTGTGTAACTGCTCCTTGAGATCAGCAGGGAGGTCCTCAAACGAGGAGACATCTTCAAATTCAAGGACTCTATCGGGTTGGCGAGTTTCCAGCTCACGGACAATGCAGCATAGTACGAGTTCTTGAAACAGCTCACATCGAGTGATGGGTAAGGTCTGGTCACGATTGAGGTATATGTATGCTAGAATGGCAGCATTCAGAGGCACATAGCAACAGCTTTCGATAACTGGATAGCGATGGAAATGACTGCTCAGCTTATCACAAGCTGATTTCACTTCACTATTGGGCAGGTGTGACGTTAACGCATTCACAAAGTAATCGTGAATATCACCTTTAGTGAAACTGACCGAAGCAGATCTTTGATGAATGTTGGCTTACGAATGCTTGCTGGAGACTCATCCCAGCCGTCCAAGATGAGGAGAATCGTTTGCTTGCCTACAATATGTCGAGCCATCTCTTTTGATATGCTGTTACCACTAGCTAGGAAGAGAAGGTGAGGCAAGATACGATCAACTTCACGTACATTGTGTTCGTTCAAGTCTCGTAGACGAACAAGAGCCACAGCATCAAATGTGCTCAACTTTCCTTCAGCCCATTTCTTGGAATATTGGTAGGCAAGACTTGTTTTTCCCATTCCTCCCACTCCTTCAACTAAAATCACCTGACGCTCATCGTCAAAGATGCCAGCATCAAAGATTCTATCAGAATCCACAGGTACCCTTGTTGTTAACAGTTTGTCCACATCTCCTTTTACTCTGCTCTCAGTAATCGTCTCGTCACTGCCATATCGCTTTCCTTTTTCCTTTATCATGGCTAGTTTGACATGCTGGCACTGAGGGAGAGGGTCCCAGGTTGGAGGCTGAGCTGTTCTATACACCTGTCGAAGACTGCTCACAAACTCAGCACAGGACTGGTCTTGTTGGTTCTCTGGTTCTTGTTCTATCCATCGTTTAGGTTCTGATGGTAAGTCATCACTGATGAGATCACTTTGTAATCGTTCACCTGAAGATGATGATATTATGTCAAAGTAGTATTGAAAATTTTCAATGTTCATTGTCAATGCTTGTGACAAAATGTAACAGCTTGTAAAATGAATGTACATTGTGTGTTAAGATAGGGCCGGGCAATAATTATTGTGAAAATATCACTATCACAATAGTTATCCATAAAAATAATAATCATAATGGTGCACATGTACGTGTAAAGAATGTGCATTTCTATTGCCGAAAATCCGCCCATGAAATCTCTGCAGAAAGGAATATCAAAATTTAACTCACATGGACTATTTCCAGGGTCAACTGAAGCAAAATTTTGGTTTTAAAGCTTTCGAGTTTAAGAAAACACACAAGTTATGTTCATTTTCTATCTCAGCCATAATTATTTGAGAGTACATAAAATAGCAGCACTTGCAGTCAGTTAGAAAAACACTTCGTGAGGACCTAGAGAAACTTCATAAGAGTTGAATTTTAGCCATTATTGCTTTCTGGCTAGAGAGGGGCTTGGTTATGAAAAATGCCCACTGTTTACACGACGAACGAAGTCAATTTATTATGTCATTGCATTGCCCTTGTTGTGATACGGCTAAGCTAATCATGTGCAGAAGTACCACACTGCAAAAATAGTTCTGCTGCTTTAACGGGTCATTTGTTACTAGAGATTGGTAGTGAGTAAAATAAGTCAGCCATGTAGCATTTATTATTGTGCTTTTACATGGAATGCATGAGTGTGTTATGGCTATGTGCAATCATGTGGAAGCAAAACTAACTGAGCGGAGCTAACATCCTCCGAATGTGGTATAAAAATTCCATGCAACAAATGGCTTGCTTTGTTAAAAACACAACTGTTATTGCAGCTAGTGTAAAACTGTGGGTTTCAATAAGTGCTATTATGATGTTGCCAGTAATCACACAAACTGTGTATGTGAGCTGTAATTGGAAAATTTTCAGCAATATTTTGTCGTTCGTGAAATAAAATTATTAACACACAATGCACATACGCAGCATCGAAAGTAAAATAATGAGAAAATATAGAAACTGTTTATAAATGAAAATTCCCAATCTACGGTAACAGGAGCTTATTATTCCAAGGAACGTACAACTGTGAAACAGAGGAAAATAAATGGGCCGCTATTGTGCACGAGATTTATACAGCCCTAGTACAGCGATTGTGCTTGCGTGCCTGTACGGCTCGTACAAAACCTGCCTAATAGGGAAGATTTTTCAATGCGCAAAGCGCAGATATAAATTGTGCTATTCCCACTATTTGAAGTTGTACACTCCTTGGAATGATAAGCTCCTGACGGTAACTAATAATTAAACACCAGAGATTACAATACACTTTGCTTATAACACTATAAGGTGTAAATATTATAGGGCTCATAAATTATGCTTAAGGTGCTGGTGGTATCAGTACGCTTTTAGTAAAAAATTGAGGAAACTGGCAATAAATCACTGTATCAGACCTGTATCAGACTTATAAAATCGAGTTTAGTTACCAGTTCTATGTTGTAGCAGACAGTGAGTTTGCTACTAACAATAAAAACATACATAATAATAACGTTCAAAATCATGATTTGAAATTCAAAAGTTGAGTGTTATTGTTATGATAAAGACACTAATGTACCATAGCATGCACACAGCACTAGGCTCTTTGTTTACAAAATTTAGTACATAACTATTATGGCAACAGTGAAAGTACACACATGGATGTTGAACATGTATACTTCCAGTACATAAATAAGTTAGTCTACCTATGATTTATTTCTCCAGTGGTGTATAGAAGCTAACAACGGAGGTGCAGAAAACAGTATTATAGTGAGGGTGCATGAAATATTTTTTATTTTATTTTCTAAACAGAACACTGTCCACATACTAACAATTTACTCAACAGCTTTATCTCATTACTATGCAATATCTGTTGTAGTACCTGAGTGAGCTAGAGGGCAACCAACTGCTGTAGCTAGCTCCTGAGCTACAGCAGGCTCGTCACACATCACGACAGCATCAATCAACATGACCCACTGGTTGCCGGTAGTGCTGCCTACCCACCGGGAGATTAGCTCCTGAAGCATACCAACCGTGTCTCTACAATTAGCTTCGATGTTTGAAACGACACTGGCAATTCGCAGACCACTGGCGAGAGATTTCCACTTGTGAGAGGGAAACTTGGCTTTTAGAAGCTCAAACAAAACTGAGTCTACATTGAAATCTGAGCACAGGACATGAAATAAATGACATCATGATCAACAGAGATAGTGCCACGGCAGGTCTTACCTTGTGCTTTAGTGAGGGCAGCTTGAGCCATGACGGGCAGCTGAAAACGAAGAGAAGCTTGACAACGCTAATAACCGAGACAACTTTAACGACCACGTCACCATACCTAGTAGTACAGTATAATATATAATAATAATTATAAGATACACTTTGTACTTGTATAAACGTACTCGACGTACGCGCCTAGCGACTCCGCGAAAGCTTAACGCGCATGCGCAAAATATTAACCTACAAAAACGGTATTTGATTTACTAATGTTTCGAGCACTACCGCATAGAGAAGCAAAAATAAACTACGGCAGTGTAGGTATCGTTGGATTCTGCATGAGCTGTACTTTCGACTTATAGTGGTTTCATTGCAATTAGATTCATTTGAATGTATTGTGGTGTGGTCTCACCTTGTGCTGTAGTGAGGACAACTTGAGCCATGGCGCAGAGGAAGTGCGAAGAAGCGACCCCGCCCTAGTGCGTAAACATGAACGGGGCTCATGAAGTACAAAGTTGCAGGGAAGAACATCTAATAAACTAATCCTGTCACTCATCAGTAACCCAGTTTCTTTGACTCTGAACCACATGACAATCTACCTTAGAAATCAGGTCTCATTGAATTGGTTATATGTATCTTCATAGACAGACAACAACGCGTAACAATGATTGTTCCACTAAAAATTTAATCTTGCTATGCCGATTAATCAGATCGATATACCTATCGCATTGTCTAGTGATTGTACTGATGAGCTCATGTGTACTGAACTGAAGAGGAAGTTTTTATGCTCCTTGGCACCTTAGCCAGCCGACTGCAACAAACTGTGACTGCTATTACCATTTCAGCTGTTCTGTTGTAATACAATTATTTAACATCTCAATCAGACTTGGTGAACTCCCTCATAATTGGAAGATGGCTCGGGTGGCTCCTGTTCCCAAAGGTGTTGTTTCTACTGATCCAGCTAAGTTTCATCCCATCTCTCTGTTATCTGTGCTTAACAAGATTCTTGAAACTCATATCAAAAATGTTTTGCTTGATCATTTTGATCTTTGTTCTCCCCTCAGTGATATGCAGTGGGGTTTCACAAGTGGCAAGTCCCTACTGGTGCACTTTTGGCTGTCACAGATCACTGGCACCGAGTACTTGATTCTGCATGTGAGATTTGTACTGTATTTTTTGACTGACTATAGTAAGGCACTGCAACGTTTGTTTTATTCTCTCACAGAGTCATGCTACGCCATATTAGGACATCACGCAAACAGTTGTTCATGTTAACTGTATCTTGGAATCACTATAGAATTTTCTTTTATAGTACATGTTCAAGTTTCAGTCGCCATGGATACTATAGACCTGACTCTACGTATGCACGACTATAAGATGTTCGACAAATTAGTAGGAGATCTATAGTGAGCTTGCACACACAAACACACACACTATCTCTCTATCACTCATTCTCTCTCTCTCTCTCTCTCTCTCTCTCTCTCTCTCTCTCTCTCTCTCTCTCTCTCTCTCAGGGTTCCAAGTCTAATATCCCTAATCGTGATGAAGTTATCGAGGCCTATAAGTACGTATTCTCTCAACCCGGTGCATTCACTCCTCCCATCAACTACTATCGTGCTATGATGCGTTATCCTGAGAAACCTCCTAATTCAGATCCCATCAATGTTCCAACACTGTTGATTTGGGTGAGTACAAATTACAGTCATGTTCTAGGGGTTTGGTGAAATACAGTTTTTAAACATTGGTACAGGAATACGGTATCTTATGAAAAATTTATGGTCCAGATCCGATATTACCATTGCACTATTAGAAGTTGTAGGTTTCTAAGTTCCTGCTTAGGCTGCTGACTCACTCGTTCTACATGTACACATCTTTTGAAATAATCTTTCTCTCTTCTCTCTATTAGGGTGATAAAGATGTTGCTCTTGATGGTGCTATGGCTGACAAGCACGATGAGTCAGTGTGTTCCAAGATCACTATCAGGTACAACACTATGGTACAAATTTTGTAACAGACTTATGAAATCAATTTTGCGAGTTCAGTTATCAGTTCTGTAATTTGTCAGAAAAAAAATATTTTGCCTTACCAAAGATCTTTGGCCGTACACAAATAGTGTGCATCAATGAGATCAAAGTCCATATGAACCCTCAAGAGAACGAAGAATTTTCCTTGCTGTCCTATGTACAGTACAATCTACAGTGTCCTACATGTAGCTATTGCTCGTTGTAGCCATCTTTCAATAGCACTTCTTGTGTCTGTACTCTGAAATCACAGAGAGCGGTGGGTGGGCGGTATTGGACTGACAGTGGTTTTGGTGCTCTAGGAACTAGCTAGGAATGTCCGCTCTTGTTGGTAGGAGCTATACAGAAAATGTAAAATACTCGTGTTTCGGACCCAGACCTTGATGCATATAGTACTTACACCTTTGTTCTACATGCTTGTAAAGTTAGGTTGGTCTAGCATAAATCATATAAGTGTGGCGAGCGTTTTAGTCGAGCGTCCTGTTTGCGCAAAAACGCCATTACTCGCGTGTGTGGGCATGTCCGTTGCAAATAAAATACCAATGCCATAATACAATAATTGTACGGTTGCGGTTCGACTGCTTGGAAAAAATTAATGCGATTTTTGGTAAAATGGGGTAAGTTTGATTTTGTCCACAAGACAATGTAACTTTCTTAGACAATCAGTGCGATGGAACAGGCTTGATTTGCCCGTAGAAACAAAATATTTCTAATTGCTGTTCATCTTGTCAGCATTAAGGGTGCTCGGTACTAATTAATATTCATAAGGCGGCGCCGTTGCTATGGGCTAGATTTTCATATTATAAAGCAGCTACAAACACATCGCTAGCTGCACAACAGTACCACTGGAACTACTGCTTGCATACCAAGTTTCAGCGCGATAGCTTACCTTGACAGACCGCCAGAGGCACGACAAAAACCACGCCTACTTGTCGATAAGACTTTTCAGCAGAGCGTCCCAGGTTGCTGAAACCGCGTTTCTGTGGCCATCTCGACACGAGGAATCCAGTAACGGAGAGCTTTTGGCAATACAGCAGCGACTAACAGTACTTACGTAACTTATCTCGGCTGTTGAATACGCAATTCGAAAAAACTCTCCGTTACAGTGTTGGCCACGTGTATGTGACGATCTTGGCGCTGTATAAACGTGCTCCAGTGCTTCATGCCCGAGTTTTATACTGTTTTGTGCTTTCCCAGCACGTACATGTACATGAAGTACAGCATACTACAAAGCGCGAAATGATATTCACAACCGTGTGACGATATTCACAACCACATAATGATATTCACAAATACTGACCGTCTGATGAATATTAATTAGTACCGAGCACTCTTAAAAATGACAAATTTGTGTTTTCAAATAATTATTGATTGATGCTAATTTTTGTGTGATGTGTGATGGTTACTGGTGTCATTCTCTCACTGCAGGCATATTCCTGATGCCAACCATTTTGTCCAGATGGACGATCCTGATCAGGTGAACCAGTTCATGGAAGAGTTCCTGGATCAGTAGCTAGCAGCACACGGCAGTGACGCTTGAACTAACTAGTGACATACTACATTGTAGCTCTAAACTGAATTCTTTATAATTACTGTCTTGATTTCCCTAAAATCAAATAATAATTATTGTAAACTCTCCAATGTTGTACATAAACATTAATTTTTAGTAACAAAGTATCTATATAGTTACATTTATTAAAAGCAACTAACACGAAATTGTAAAGGATTTGTAACAACTGAATTTTTTCTTCTTTCTGAGTTAGTAAAAGTGACCGATTTTTGGAGCGATGAATGTAATTGTGCTCTTAGAACATTCTTACCGATAGTAAATGAAGTGTTTTGAAGAAAGATGTCTATAGTAAGCAATGTAACTAGACAAGATTTAAGAGAATGTATGAGACTGTTCCCTCCAACCACAATACTCTGGACCCACTCTGTTACTGCCTCATCCGACTGCAGTGATGGAGAATAAAGGAATAATGATAATTGTTCCATTGTACTTCTCTCTACACACTCTCCGATCATCTTCAATGATTCGTCAGGATGTGACAATGTACAGTCCAATGCTAACTCCTTCATTGAATGTAGTCTTGGTAGTGCTTCCAACAGTGGCACCAGTCCCACACTGTCCGTACCAACCCATAGTGTTTTTAAAGTGTTGTTGGAGATAAGAGCTCTCGTAATGTAAGCAATCCCAGTTTCTGTGAATTTATTGCCTCGTACTAGTAGGGCTTCTACAGACTCTAAAACACCTGATGTAGAGGATGTCTCAGCATGCTCAGTAGATATTCCTAGTAGCATACCCAAACACTGGTCATCAATACTGCAGTCAGAAAAATTCAAGAATATTTTTCCCTTCGCCAAGGTTCTGATAGAGGATAAAAAGTAGTGCACTGACAGACAATCCATTGGACTCAAAGAAATAGAAGACAAATCAACACTAGATTTTAGAGTATGAAGCAATTGTTCATGAAACGATTGATTGTGTATTTGTGCTTCAAAGATGCAATTCAGAAATGCTAAAAGACAACGATCCCCTTTAACCTGATCAAAGTTAAATCTATTGATGAGGTTTCGTACACTCTCATTGGTGAGCCTGGTCAGACCAGAGTAAAACTGGAGTACAGGAAACTTAAGATTGTCATTCAAAAGAGTTTCAAATTGTTTAGAGTGCTCAGCTGGTTCTAGTCGGGAGATATAGTAGGCAGCAAGGAGCTCTTGGACGGCTAGATGGATAAAGTTGCAAGTGATTAATTTTCTACCAATTGAGCCAAAACCCTGGACACTATGAAGCAGATCTAATGTAGAGAGTGATGTGAGTTCCTTCTGTGTAAAAACAATCTTGTTCTGCATCACTCCATTGAATGCTAGTTCACTGAGCTTGTGTAACTGCTCCTTGAGATCAGCAGGGAGGTCCTCAAATGAGGAGACATCTTCAAGGACTCTATCGGGTTGACGAGTTTTCAGCTCACGGACAATGCAGCATAGTACGAGTTCTTGAAACAGCTCACATCGAGTGATGGGTAAGGTCTGGTCACGATAGAGGTATATGTATGCTAGAATGGCAGCATTCAGAGGCACATAGCAACAGCTTTCAATAACTGGGTAGCGATGGAAATGACTGCTCAGCTTATCACAAGCTGATTTCACTTCACTATTGGGCAGGTGTGACTTTAACGCATTCTCAAAGTAATTGTGAATATCACCTTTAGTGAAACCAAGAATCTCTACCCGGTTAGCTAGACCATGAAGATCCAATGAAAAGTCAGGTCGAGAGGTTATCAGAATTCTTGTCTGAGGAGAAACTGACTGAAGCAGATCTTTGATGAAAGACGGCTTACGAATGCTTGCTGGAGACTCGTCCCAGCCGTCCACGACGAGGAGAATATTTTGCTTGTCTACGATAAGTCGAGCCATCTCTTTTGATATGCTGTTACCACTAGCTAGGAAGAGAAGGTGAGGCAAGATACGATCAACTTCACGTACATCATGTTCGTTCAAGTCTCGTAGACGAACAAGAGCCACAGCATCAAATGTGCTCAACTTTCCTTCAGCCCATTTCTTGGCATATTGGTAGGCAAGACTTGTTTTTCCCATTCCTCCCACTCCTTCAACTAGAATCACCTGACGCTCATCGTCAAAGATGCCAGCATCAAAGATTCTATCGGAATCCACAGGTACCTTTATTGTCAACAGTTTGTCCACATCTCCCTCTACTCTGCTCTCAGCAATCACCTTGTCACTGCCATATCGCTTTCCTTCCTCCTTTATCATGGCTAGTTTGACATGCTGGCACTGAGGGAGAGGGTCCCAGGTTGGAGGCTCAGCTGTTCTATACACCTGTCGAAGACTGCTCACAAACTCAGCACAGGACTGGTCTTGTTGGTTCTCTGGTTCTTGTTCTTTCCGTCGCTTAGGTTCTGATGGTAAGTCATCACTGATCAGATCAACTTGTAATCGTTCACCTGAGGATGATGAGGTAGATTAATAGTATGTCAAAGTAGTACAGACGGTAGATTGGGGAATTTTCAACGTTCATCGTCTTTGTTTGTGACAAAAATTTATGTCGTCTTTGTTCATCGTCTATGCTTGTGATAAAACGTAACAGCATGTAAATTTAAATTTAAATGTGCCGATACAAAATAATGTGCATTGTGTAGATAGGGCTGGGAAATATTGTGTAAACATCACTATCACGTTAGATATTCATTAGAAATATCATGATGATGCTCGTGTACGTGTAAACAAAACACCTTTTCAATCGATATTCCCACCAGGTAATCTCAACAGAAAGGATTAACACTAGGTAGAATTTAACTCTTAAACTATCTCCAGCGGTTCGATTAAAAGAAAATATTGGTTTTAAAGAAAACACACAAAGTTATGTTCATTTCTATCTCAGCCATAAATTATTTGAGAGAACAACATAAAATTGCAGCACTTGCAGTCAGTTAGAAAAACTCTTCGTCAGGACCTAGAGATACTTCATAAGAGTTGAATTGTAGCTATTATTAATACTTTAGAAGCATTTACTCCATCTTTTTTTAAATGTGTACTAACAGCAGTATAATAGGTGATACAACCAGAGTAGGTTAGTTTAGAGCAGTGGTTAATGAGTAGTTATGACAAGGGTAAAAAAATAGCTAGAGATGAAGCTATTATTGATTGTAGCTATTATTGCTTTCTTCCTGGAGAGGGGCTTGGCTATATATAATGATTACACCACAAACAAGGTCGATTTATCTTGGTGTAGAATATGGTACAGCACTTAAACCTGCATTATACATCATTACCAGAAATAAAGGACATCACACGGAATTACGTTTATGCACAGAACACGATTTACTTGTAATGTAACACGATTAATATAACGGGTTGCTAATGACAACCGCTCAGTTCCGTGAAGGTCACCTTTGATCATAGTTCACTGTGCGTCTTCTTGCACAGTTTCTACTAGTCCCAGTAGCGTCTGTGGTACTGAAAAGGACTCCTATTGGTGCGCCTTGAACGTCTGCTTCCTTCGCTCTGAACTACAAAGCCTTGTCGCCGTTCGCTAGCATGGTACAGGTAGGCAACTTCACAGCTCTACAACGCTTGCAGTATAGACGTCTACTGTTTCAACACGGTTGTGTGTAGCTAGGCTAAGAAGCTCAAGCTTATGTATTACCTGTAACAATGTTCTTTTCAGAACAGAAAGTAAGCAGCGCGACGAAATCAGAGCTCATAGAGAATGGCGGTCACGAGTGACTTCTGGCCTCCCTCCTGAGCCTTTGCTACACTAGAATTGCCAAGTACTAGTTTCTAGACAGTCTAGGGATAGTCTGAGATACTAGCGCTACAGTTTAAACTGAATAATCCATGCTCAAACTGTCCTAAACACAACTGCTGTACTTCATTTCTTCCCGGGCAAAACTTGTTTCTTACCTAACTTCACCTCAAAAGTGGAACCAACTTTTTTCTTTGGATTTCAATTTTGAACACACCATTCAAATCTTCAGACCCTGTTCTATTAGACCTGGGGTCGATAAACTCAAAATCGAGTTTAGTTTTTTAGTTACAGTCGCTCAAAAATCGATAAAAATCACATTTTGACATCAGCTAATACATTAACAATTGGGAGATAGTCGCGACTTTGAAGTGCGTTTTGGAACGGACTTTTTTCAACTCTACTGCAACATTTTTAGCTCAATCGATAGCTAATAGGCTGAAGTTTGCTATCCTGGGTCGATAAATTGAAAATCTAGTTTGTGGAAGTCAGGACGCCGAATAGAAGTTCATCTTCCAATGAACACAATACATTAACTAAAGAGAATATACGGACCTAAGTTTTGATAGTATACGGAAATTGTAACAGGATGTCGTTATTAGCTGGCAATGTTATAGACACACTCGATCAGAGCGAGTTTTACATTGCGTCTGCCAAGGTTGCTCATTAATATACAAATTCCTACCATTACCAACTACATGTATTAGCCTCAAGCTAGTCAGTGTTTACGTTAATGTGTTCACGTTAATGTTTACGTTAATGTTTAGTGTTTAATTTACTATAAATTGTAGATTTCTTTCAATGAGTTTTTCAAACTACATGTATTCCCAGCATTAAAACTATGATGTCATACATGAAAAATCGAATTTGTCAAGTCAGTATTTGTGAAGGCTCTCTGTCACTGCATTGCCCTTGTTGAGATACAGCTCGGCTAATCAATAATTATCATGTACAATGTTTTTAGATTGATGCTTCTCTCATGCATGAAGTAACAAGAAATTAAAAAGATTTCTATCGAAATCAAAAGGATGTAGTGATGAAGAAATCTACCACTGGTTCACAATGTAAACCAACAAGGAACAAGCATAGAATGGTAACACGATTGACTTGCAAACAGACCATAGATCCCTACATCAGTGGCTGCTGTGGCCAGACTATAGCTAGTTAAGCTATTTACAGTTGACTGACACTTTGAATAGAATTCAGCTTGTGATAAAATATTGATCTTATGTACAGCCACTGATGTAGGGATCTATGGTCTGTTTGCAAGTCAATCGTGTTACCATTCTATGCTTGTTCCTTGTTGGTTTACATTGTGAACCAGTGGTAGATTTCTTCATCACTACATCCTTTTGATTTCGATAGAAATCTTTTTAATTTCTTGTTTGTGTCCTTTTTTCTTTTTAGTGAAGTGCAGTTCAATATCATGCATGTACTGAGCCGTCTTTGTTTCTACCATTAGTTTACTTTTACTGTTGTTGATGCCTTTTCTTTATAATTATTACAGCTAAAAATTGATTGTCATATCAGCCCGCCAACGCATACATGCAGTGCACACGAGCCCCGCCCACACTTGTTTGTAGACACGGAGGACAGGTTATAATAGTCTGGCAAGTGCAGAATAGTGATCCTACACGAGCTTACCGTTCTTCGAAGACTCCAGACAAATAAATTATGTGTTTCTGTGATTGATACGGCGCGGCGATACTCAAGCTAGAGCTTGGTCACGTGCGCTAACAACTGCTTGGTCACGTGCGTATTGCGCAATCACAATAATGGCGTCTAACACTTAGCTGACAATGGATCACGATCGAGAAGTCGCGGAATTTATATCGCCGTTGCGCTAAAAACGAAGTTCGAAAGGCACCTGCCAGGAGAATTTCACGACTGTTCGTGGGTGTTTTGGTCTCGGCACTGCTCGCATAAAGGCGCTAGGCGCGCTGAAGAAAGAAGAAGAAGAAAGAAGAAGACGAAGATGACGAAACTCGATTTTCACCGTTTCCAGGTTCGTCACTTTAGTAACAATTCCGAGCGATCTCCTTGCTACTGCAAGATGGGGCAACGCTAGAGAGCAGATCTAAGTGTTTTTGGACGTTTAAAATTCATCACAAGGCGGAATATCAGCGTTTGAACGCTAATACATTGTATGTAGCCGCCATCTTGTTTTCTCGTTCATCCCTACATAGGGAGTCACTACCGTGCCTCCCTAATAAACCACTGTATTGTGTATTCAGTAAGGGTGTTGCCAGTATCTGCAAAACTGTGTACAGTGCTGTTAGCCTGAGTCTATAAAGAGTCCATTTTTGTGGTTTTCTGGTAACGACAATGTTTTCATTTACAAAGGTATCTATGAATCCCGTAGTGCTAAAACATGGTGAGGATCTTTGTGTATCATTCCTGCATGGGTATGCCTGCGGAGTCTGAAGAGCCTAAATCATTTGCAGCAATAGTTACTGATGCTAATGTAAATTTTGTCAAAAAGCTGAGAAGAAAAATAGTATTGCTTTTAGATAAGAGAAAAACCTTGGATATCTGTTCACTCAATCGTTCATCTGCCACCACCACAATTTCAAAAACTTAACATCTGCAGCAATATTTACTTGTGCCAATGTGACAGGTGGTAATTTTGTCAAAAAGCTGAAGTTTTTATACAGCAGAAAAATAGTATTGGTTTTAGTAAAGAGAAAACTTAAGCCTGTTTGTTCACTCGATAGTTCATCAGTCTCCACAACAGGATTGGAAGCTTATTTAACTCGCTTGCATAGTTGTAAGCGCCACGATAGCCTAGGATTGGCTGGATTCACTTTACCGTGGTTGCGGCCTTGTCGTTACTGCCACAAACTAATTATTATTCACAATACGTACAAATTACAACAATGAGATTGAGCGAGTAGGAAATGAGAACAGACAGTGTAAACAATAGGATGAGTAAGAGAAAAGACCATAATAGGCGTGAAAAATTAGTATAATAGTACGAAGCTAAAATGCGCTAAAAAACAAAAAAAACGAAACTTTTTAGGCACAAACATGTGTATCTTTGTGAATTAAGAAATATCTCTTGCACCTGGTCTATGTGTTCGATTAGAACTAGTACTATATGTGCAAGCGATCATCAAAAGCAAGCAGCAGTCAAGATTCTTTGTGGTGCTAATGAGATGCTAATGAGATTCATCTAGATTCATATTCATCTTTATTTGAATATCATTAACACACTACATGTATGCTTGAACAAATAAATATTCTACCTAGCTTTACTCCAAACAAAGAATTGACATCATCAAGTCATACAACAGTGCACACGAGCTAACAATTAAATTCGTCAATAGCTTTATCTGATAACTATCCGAATACTGCAATTTTAGTGAATCTTGCAAAATGTATTGTGCCCAAAATGCCCTTTGCACATGCACAATAGCTAGAAATAATACCACAAAGTTATTTAACTAGCTATTGCGCATATGCAATTGCAAGGACGTTGACGTGCTCCACAGATTCAATAAAATCGCAGTATCTGTTGTACTACCTGAGCGAGCTACGTAGAGGGCAACCAACTGCCGCAGCTGGCTCCTGAGCTATACAGCAGTTGGGGTGAGAATCCCCAAGATCAGGCTATATTTCTGGATTTTCTGCCATTGCACTACAAACTAACGGGGTATTTTATACCATTGCTACCCACAGACAGAATACACATATTCATTGCTAAAACATAACATACTAATAAGTTTACTCAACAGCTTTATCTGATTACTACATGTATCAATATCTGTTGTAGTACCTGAGTGAGCTAGAGGGCAACCAACTGCTGTAGCTAGCTCCTGAGCTACAGCAGGCTCGTCACACATCTTGACAGCATCAATCAACATGACCCACTGGTTACCGGTAGTGCTGCCTACCCACAGGGAGATTAGCTCCTGAAGCATACCAACCGTGTCTCTACAATTAGCTTCGATGTTTGAAACGACACTGCCAATTCGCAGACCATTGGCGAGAGATTTCCACTTGTGAGAGGAAAACTTGGCTTTTTGAAGATGAAACAAAACTGAGTCGACATTGAAATCTGAGCACAGGACACGACATTATGATAGACGGATCAACAGAGATAGTGTGGTCTTACCTTGTACTGTAGTGAGGACAGCTTGAGCCATGACGGACAGAGGGGTGTCTGTATTCACTGGACTGGACTACTGGACTGGATTACTGGACTGGACTATCACAGCCAATAATCTTTTCCCGATACAGACCTGTATACGGGCGCGAAACGTGACTGTGATGACAGCTATGTATCGTACATTTAAGGCAAAGGTCCGATTCGGACCCGTCATTTCGCCCACGTATCGGTCAGAATACGCATCTGTATCGTGCCTGATTTGCGTCTGATACGGACAGACTCAATAATAATATTGATGAATAAAATTATTTTTAGCATATTTATTGGTTCATACAGAAAATATTAAAACAGAACTGCCGATTGGTGTAATTGTGTACAAAAACAAGTTTAGATGTTAAAGAATGTTCTCTTTCTGCTAAAATAGACACACGTTTGTCGGTTAAGCTACAAGAAGATTGACACTGATGAACAAAAGAAACAGGAGAATAGATGAGAGATGAAGAGATGACAGTTACAGAAAACGATAGCCATAATATTGGACAGTCGAACTCATTCTTGGCATGGATTCCACCCCTTTCACAAACAGGCAAGATGGGCTGTACCAGACAGTAGCGATTTCCTTCTGCTTCAAAACAACCCAATAAATAACCATATCTCATCTGTGTGGAAACAAGAGTAGAATTATAATTCAGCTCTACTTGACTATACTATAATTATGAACTTTGGTATCATCACTGTGTTTATAATACATGTGTTCAAGAGATTTATAACCAGAGTACAACGTATACATCTAACTCTTGTGTCTGTAATCTACATTACAAACATGCACCCTTACAGCATTTCTTCACATTACACATGGTTAGATACCCCTAATTTTGTATTATTTACTAGTGTGTATGTGTTTGCTAACTTCATTATCAATCTGAATGAAATCTCCTACATCAACCATGCAGAAGCTTATTGTTAGACACAACTGCGCCATGTCCCAGAATGTTCGTTTGAAGACTCAATGAAGGAGGTAGAGTTATTGTGTAATTTGTACGTAACAGCTCTTTCAACAGAACTGGACTTTCATACTCCAATACATGGACAGTGATGTTGAGCAATGGGCACCTTCTGGTTTTTCCAGATAGCTATGTAAAATAATAGGCATATAGCTTAACTGACAATTAAAGTTTTACCTTTCTCAGAGAACCAGGTTGGTAAATCGCTTTATCAGCATTGAGGTCTTTTGGTGGCAAGCAATTTATGTATGACTGAACAAAGTTACTCGTAAAGAGCTTGGTCAGTCCCTCACCACACCTATAGGGAAACAGAGAATAAGAATGTTGATAAAAATTCTTAGCTCAGGTACAAACCTGTGCTGACTGCCATTAGGCAGGTATCCGCCACTTGAAATGTACCGAAGATCACTAATAAGTGCGAAGCTATTACAAACGTCTCTGCTTGGTGCTTTCCTATTTGAAAAGACATACTGTGCTCTAAGGAAGGAATTCTCTGCCTCAAACCTGCATCATTATACATAGTCATAGTAATAATAATAAATAGTTTGTTTCACCTTTTGGTGCTGAAACAAGAGCAACAGCCGTAGTCCAGCATGTTATCTACTAAATGAAGTAGCAGGTGCACTTTCAACTTGTGAGAGTGCTCTGGTAAATACTCTGAAACAGAATCCACAAATTGTTGGCATAGTATACGAAGGTCATTTGCTTCGGTGCTAGTAAATGGAATGCAGTATACCATCCTGTATATCTAGCGAGATAAGGTGATTTGGGTTAGTGAATGTGTTACTATCTATCATTCACCTTTGAGAGATACAGCCAAACCTTCTTCTGATTCAGTGAAAGATAAGGGACTAGAATGAACAAAGCCATCTGCATCCAGCCCTTGTAATCTCGTCCTACAAATGATTGATAGTAATAACATACGTTCCCATACATTTTCACGGTAAATCCAGAAGTATGAAAAGCTGAAATTCTGGCATTAATTTCCTTCTTCTGTGTCTTTGACATAGTAGGCATAAAGGACTTTAACAGATACTTGCATATTCCAAGAAGGATTGTGTGTAATGTCTCAACTGGTGATGAACTGTAATATTGATGCAAACATAATGATAGGATTAAAATTTTCCTCACCGATATAAGTCCACAGATAAGTCAAAAAGAGGATTGTGGTTTTCATTCATACCATACTCAGTCCTCTTCGACTCTCTTGCTTTTTCGGATGCCTGATGGGAGATGATCTGTCTTTGAGTCTCGGCAAGTTCCTTTGACCGTATAGCACCTACAATTGTGGGTGAATGAATCCTATCACTCTGGAAATATAAAGATAGTTAAATTCAACACAACACTTCAGCACTCAGTACATACCACACACATCCGACAGAATTTGTTACAACTGGAACCTCCAGCTCGGAGTGTCGAGGATTGTCAGCTAGCATTAAAATCACTGGAGCGAACAACAATACAGTGGTTTGAAGCAAAGCATCATAACACTCAACACCACTACTCTCGAGTTCCTTTAACTGAGTTACAATTGGTTCAGCCATGTCAAGCGGTGTAACAAGGTTTGAGCAAGAGATCAGATGGGAATTAGCCGGCTTTCGGCTTTCTTTTTGTGGTAGACCGGCAAGCACAAGTGACCATGAGTCAAATTTATTCCATTTTTTCCCTTTGTTGCCACTTGTATTGTCACAAAAGAGAACCAAAGGAACAATGACAATAGGCGGCCACTAGCAGTAGTCTTTAAGGGGTGTGGAGATGCGTATAGGGTATATTCCTATAATAATGGAAATAGACCTATGCATCAGTGTGGTGGTACATACAGATGGAATTTCGTAAGTGCTGCTCTCAAGTGTATTTTATTATAGTACAGTACTGACAAGTAAATTAAAATGTGAAAGCTGTGGAATGCATTCTGACGAGAATGGTAATATTCTCCGGTCACATGCAGAAGATGGCTGGAATACACTTACTTGAGGTGACATTGCAACTAGTGTTTGTGTGGAGATGTCAGCCTTGACCAGATTAAGAGGAAGACCACAAATATCATGTATGTTACATAGGTCAACCTCTACTTGATCAGCAATTCAACGGCATAAAAAGAAGACTCCGCATAAAGACAACTAATGTTGGGAAATCTTCTCCAAAAGTATTCTCTAGTGAGTATAAGGTCCACACTAGCAAATACAGACGAGCAATCTTCCTAATGGAGCAGCAAATATGTATACACGAATGTTTATTATACTGCAGCTGACCTTCTGAAAGAACTTCAGTACCTTTGCAATAGTAACTCCTAAGTTTGGGAGAGACAAAGTGACAAATCGTTTACAAAAATATGCTTGTTTGATGAGGTGATAACCATTGGGGACAAAAACTTCTCCTCACTGTGCCATACTCTTCCATGAAAAATTTCTCTGTCAATTATAATTTGAAGTAATACCAAAATAAGTAGTATCAAAACATACGTAGAGCTAGAAAGGGGCTTCTCAGGGTAACGATGAAGAACATTTGCAGTGACTGGATTTCCCATGCAACTTCGTAAAATGCTTGTTACATTATTGACATAAAAGGGAATCTCAGTGTCAGACTGAAACTACAACGGTATGAAACAATGGATTACAGCAAGGCAATAATAACACTCACTTTTTCAGTCAAAATAAATCTTGGCAGGGTAATTTTTTTAACCTCGCTGAAACTAGGTATGCCAACAGGGCATAGCTGCTTGAGTGTGAACCAAATAAATTTGAGGTTACTCTCGCCCTACAAAAATTACTGGTTGCATGAGTCCATGGTAGAAGATAATGTACCATTGGCCTTGGGCTATTGAGAAGTATATACAATAATGCATGTGCTCTGGATGGAAATGGATAGAAGTCTTTGCTATCATGAAGTGTTTCCCACATAGCTGACAATTCATCTACAAGTTTGTACACATAATGCAATTATAGATTGTAAAGTATTCCAGATACCTTCATCAGGTTCATCATCAGATGATTCAGCAGTCTGTGCAATAGCTGGGACACCCACATTAATGTGAGCACCGTCATCCAGTGCACTTTGTACACAGCCAACCTTGGAAGAAAAATAATTATAGTTGGAACACATACCAGAATTATGTGCTGTATACTAATAGGCAGGGTTTTCAGATTGCATTGACATTATACACTCAACGATCGAATCACCAGATGTTGTTGGTAAGATTTGAGCTCAAAGAAGGAAACTTTGATGAAATACACATGAGAATAGCATTAATGATAAATTCAAAGTATATGCTCACACTCATAGGGTAACTATACAATTGCATAACTACATTCTGTACATGTACAGTACGTTCAATCATTATGCTATAGATGGTTTGGGTGAGAATTGTTGCCTTGTTCAGTTATGACTTTTCGGTTACACCCACTAGATGGCAAAAGCCACTGTCATCCAATAATTCCAATACAAATTCGAGCAAATTCAAGTACAGCTAAAAGCAGGTGAAGCAGCACCACAACAAATGCTCCTCTTCACAGCTTAGCTAGTACGTTGATAGGCAATTCTTTATGTATCAGCCAAAGCTCTAAGATAGGTCTGCTCAAGGCGCCTCAATTTTGTACTGGGACCATTGGCCGACTGAGTGTATCTTTTGCCATCTAGTGGGTGTAACCAAAAAGTCGTAACATTCAACAATTCTCACCTAAACTATCTGTGGTACAGCTTGAGTATTATGTGTCTGCTACTTACTTCTTCTAAGCTGCTGAAGTCAGTGTCTAAGTAGTCGATCAATGGAGTAACCATACAAGTCTCAGAAATGCTTTCATTATCTTCTAACATCTGCTTACGCCTCTTGTGCTTCGCAGACATTGAGTGCCTGTCTGAAAGTCAAAGTCCATCTCGCACACACGGCAATAAAACCTAAGCAAAACAGTGAGCTTGCAATTTGTATATGTATGCAAGGAACCAAACATCACAACACTTGGCGGATTTGAGCTTTTCTCAATCATGCATAGACATGAATAGTACCATAGATTATCGATTATCTATTATGATAGTAGTTATCTCGACTTACCTTCTCTCTGCCATCTTTCTTGAAGGCACGTGCTGTATCATGCTGTTTCATGCCTGTAGAAACAGACCAAAATCGGCTATGTATGACTACATCACTGTTTCATGCCAGTGGTCTTCTTTGAATCGTGCGTGTAAGCCTTACGCATCCGATTAGCTTACATGGTCGATACAGTATGTAGTCATCGGGACGTATCGTACTGAAATTACATAACTGTATCGTGCGTGTACAATAACAGACATGATACAAACGTGTTAACTGTTGCGTATCGGGAACGAATGCCAACTTGCTCGTATCGTCCATGTGGATTATTGGCTGTGTACTGGACTGGAAAACCACACCCAAAATACGAATATACCACACCTCACACATGAAGATACCTCGGTAGATAACCAGATACAGTAGTCACGACCAGTGGCAGTGCCGGCTAGCTCTGGAGTTTGCCATATTGTTTTAGGCTGTCATTTATCACGGAAACTATTGTTACCTAAACCCAAGACCCTAAAAACCTTCGCCTAACAAGTAACAGCGCCCAGTATTCGCCTAACTTACGGTATGGACCTAACGGCGCCCAGTATTCGCCTAACTTGCACAGTATGGACCTAACGGAGCTAACGGCGCCCAGTATTCGCCTAACTTGCACAGTATGGACCTAACGGCGCCCAGTATTCGCCTAACTTGCACAGTAAGGACCTAACGGCGCCCAGTATTCGCCTAACCTGCACAGCATGGACCTAAAAGTGTCCAGTATTCGCCTAACTTGAACTGTATGGAGCCAGCATTATAATTTTGCCTAACTAACTTGTAATTTTTCCTAAGTTATGGGCAAGCGTGGTCAAAATGCGTTCGTTTTGGGTGTGGTTTTCCAGTCCAGTAGTCCAGTCCAGTAATCCAGTCCAGTAGTCCAGTCCAGTGAATACAGACACCCCGGACAGAGGAAAGTGCTGAAAGGAAGAGAAACTTGACACCGACCCCGCCCTATCCCGCCCAATTGCAATGTAAACAATCCCTAAAAACGTGGGCGGGGCTCATGTTGTACTAAACTAATCCAGTCACTCATCAATCCATCCGATTCCTTTGATTCCGTACCACATGACAATCTACTTATAGAGTCCTTCAAGAGAGTCTCTCCTTAAGTAGTCCCACAAGCTAGCTAGGAAGTATACCGGTACTAGGTCCAAATATTAATGACCCTCCACTTTTCTATGATAATAGCGAAAGGACACACAAATAGCATTAATAAAATAGCATTAATATTAGATTTAACGATATAGAGAGGAAATATCAGATGAGAGGGAATCATCGTGCGGAAAAAAATGAGTACAGGAAATAATGGTTGCAGGCAAATGGTTGCTATAATAAAGTAAAAGTTGGTATGTTGATTACCAATGAATTGCACAGATAAATCTCATAATTTAGATTCCATCAATGTCATAAGCTCATAATTCAAGCATTGTTCTAGGGCCTTGCTGAACTGTACCCGCTACCACATGGTGCTTCAACAGTTGTTCCAGTTGTTCAGCAGAACAACTGTACAAATTATGACCATTACTGTATAGAAAAACATTTGTTGTGGTCTACACAGCAACTGTGCCTCTACAGTGGAACCCTTCTGTGTGGACATCCCTAAGATAAGAATACCCTGGATACTGCATGAGATCACAAACTAATACTTTAAACAACCTCTCAGATATGAAGCTGTTTCTGAGTGTTTCAAGTGCTTAGTCACTAAGCTATGAGTTCTAACCAACACTTGCAAGTTACTGGAATGATTCCAAGCTAAAGCTTTGTACCTCAGTCTTGTTATACAATAGCTGATTATTTAATTCTCTCTCTCTCTCTCTCTCTCTCTCTCTCTCTCTCTCTCTCTCTCTCTCTCTCTCTCTCTCTCTCTCTCTCTCTCTCTCTCTCTCTCTCTCTCTCTCTCTCTCTCTCTCTCTCTCTCTCTCTCTCTCTCTCTCTCTCTCTCTCTCTCTCTCTCTCTCTCTCTCTCTCTCTCTCTCTCTCTCTCTCTCTCTCTCTCTCTCTCTCTCTCTCTCTCTCTCTCTCTCTCTCTCTCTCTCTCTCTCTCTCTCTCTCTCTCTCTCTCTCTCTCTCTCTCTCTCTCTCTCTCTCTCTCGATAGATTGCAACAACATATCAATCTTTAATTTCCTGTAGTTCGGGATATCAAACGAACGTCACGGTGGTATTGCGTGCATACAAATATAGAGCTCAGGCCCTAATTCAGATCGGATAGACACCGCGATGCCGTCTCTACTGCTCTTTGTCCTGCTGGTCGTCGTTTGTAGATACAACACAGCCCAGAGTCCGATTGATGGCTGCAGTAGCAACAAAACTACGAATGCCACAGGCAATATTGATGTCATCCCGAATATAGGAGCCATTGTTGGAGGTGCTGTATAATGTTTCTAGTCAGTATAGATTGCACGATGCTTATTCACTCGAACGCCTTCCTTTTTAGAGTTGAGATCACAGATTGGTGGTCAATTTGTTCCAACATGGACACTGTTCAGTGCGACCAAGATACAGCAGCATGGTCTGTGGTGTCAGGTTAATAGTACAAGCAATTCTGGTATGGGCAGCAACATTGGAGACATGTTCTACCCTACTGGAAATGGACCTGATGGCTTCACTGTAGTCCCCACCAGTGATCCCAGTAACAATGTGCCGTACCAGCAACTGAAATGTACTAACCAAATCGGACTAGTAGTAGTAGATGGTAATGTGACCAACAACCAGGGCATTGTGAAGTGCAACACTACTATCCCCAACTTAGACAGAATTTACAACTACTGGGTAATGTATTCAGATGATGTGTTCAGTAATTACGGTGAGTTTATTTTGTGAATAAAGTATTTTCATTGTTATTGTTTATCGTGTAGCTGGCCTTACAGTGGATTCCACCATGACACTCTCCATACTCTCATCAAGAGATGCTGATCCCAACATTGAGTACTCACTCTCCTTCACTGTCTCATTTGGACCACCATCAAGAATTAGATGTACTCGTGATAGCATTGTGCTTCTAAATATCAGAGAACTTGATTCACGAATAACTCGTGATGTGATCAGGTCACGTTATATCAGTAGTACACAACCAGACATGACTCGTGTCACAGTTAGACCAGGCCCTCAACCAAGAGTAGGAGGAACATACACTTGTACTGTGATTGTTGAGTCACATATCAATAATAATAGTGATAATTATGACTTTAATGTAATGGGTTCAGGATCCTCTACTGTCACAGTGTTTGGTAAGTGATTATAAATGAGTGAATCACTCCTTCTTCTCTCCCATCAGTTGCAGGTACTCCCACTGATGTCACTATGACCAGGATTGCTGCCACTAATGTTAGGGTCTCCTGGACTGCCCCATCATCAGGACCAGCACTAGGTGGCTATGAGGTGTTCTACCAAACAGCAGCTGGTTCTAGCAATACAACCAGCACTGAGCTGACACTGACTGGACTAGTATTGGGACAGACATACTCCATCTTTGTAGTAGCATTTGGACCAGAGGGAGCTCCTGTGCTGCCCAGCGCTCATAGCAACACAGAAATAATTACATTGAGTGAGTTAATTTAGCATGTTGTACTGTTTATCAATTGCAATTAAGCTATTCCACAGCTAGCCGATGTAACACTCACTCCCACAACTTCCTTCATCATTGTGTCATGGGTAACTCCAATATTTACTCCAGACAACTACGCAGTCTTAGTTGATTGTTCTCGATTATGTGATAATGTACCAACATTATCAGGCAATCCAGTGGTCGCTAACATAGCTACCAACTACACTATCACTCCTCTCGATCCTGGTAACTTTTGTTCCGTGAAAGTGACAGCTGTATATGGTGCTACCAGAAGTGAATCAAAAGAGCTTTTCACTACTACCCTCACTGACAGTTAGACAGTGCAATAGTGTCTGTGTTATACTAACTACTTGTCTCTCTCTCTAGCTCCTACTGGTGTTCCTGGATCACTCACTAACACATCAGTGGAGAAGAGATCAGTAACTGTAATGTGGGGGACAGTACCCTGCCCTGACCAGAGAGGAATCATCACTGGATACAGACTGTGCTACAGCAATGGTACCTCCATTGTGAACACTACAGGAGAGGGGAGCAGACAGCATGTGTTGACTGGACTGACTCCATTCACTAGCTACTCTGTGCAAGTGGCAGCAGTCAATGCTGGAGGGACTGGACCATACAGTGATCCAGCACTCACTGTGAAGACACTGCAGGATGGTGAGTGATGTCACTGCAATTGGTGCATACTCACTGTGTGCATGCAGTTCCTGGTCCAGTGTCTGATCTGTCAGCCAGTCCAAGAACAATACAACTTACTATCTCATGGAGTCCTCCCTCAGAGCCCAATGGACGCATTACTATGTACCAGATTAGCTACAGCACAGGAGAAGAATTTAACACATCAGCCACACAGCACACACTGAGGGACCTCCCTCCCAACACTGTTGTTGTATTCAGTGTCAGAGCATACACCATCATAGGACCAGGAGAGAATGTGACAGATCAAACAACTACCGACACTATCCGGAAGGTTTTATTGTTATCAAGAATTTACTAATAAATTATTGTTAATAATATAGCTCGTGTTACTGGAGTGAGAGTGGAGGCACTGAACAGCACAGCAGTTAATGTCTCATGGACTCCAGTAACACTACTAGATACAGAGTACCACTATACTGTACACTATATTACAGTGTGTGGTATTGTCAATGTTAGCTACCCAGCGAGTGCCTCCTCTGGAGTAGTACCAGGACTGCAGGAACTGCAGTACCAAGTTCATTGTCACAGTAACAATTATTTCTAAAGGAAAAATTTATTCCGGAGGTGAGGTTAATTTAGAATCAACCACTAGAAGCAATGTATCGCTTTTAGAAACATCCATCGCATCAATTGATAGTGATCGGGGTATTGCTGTTGGTTGCATTTACTGGAAATATCATATCTTCTGTGTACAATACCTTTGTATTGAAGCGTCATTTGCATACCTTTAAAAGGTAAAAGTGAAGGATTGTATTAGTGTTGTATAATTATTATACCTTTATATAGCTTACAAAAACCACCACCAACTCAATATATGATACACCAATGCAAACAAGGTTAGATTATACTAGAAATTGTAAAAAATGTTATTGTTGACATTATCCACACACAGTGATGGTATTAAGATGGCAGATTGTGCAGCATATGGTACACATCAACCATAGCAGAATCAGTGTGTGAATATTAAACTGAAGAATTAAAACACTAAAAGAAGTTGATAAGCTGTCAAGTTCTGCATGTTTTACTTAGTCTAGCTCATTCCATAATTTCACTTTTGCAGTACAGTAGTTTAGTTTGTAATAAACTGTATAGCATGACTACAGCTGGCTAATCATGTGTGTCATGTGTTACTTTACTCTAATGGTGCTGATGGTGTATTGAATCTTCTTCAATAGTTCATAAATTTTTATGGCGCATCTTAAGGAACTACACGTCAAACTAGAGAAACGTGCTGATTTTTCTGGCTCACCGTCTAGTACTCTACAGTGACTTTACAAATTGCTGGGCGGTCCTAGGGTGGAGCTAGAGGGCCGAGGGACCCAAATGTTTTACGACATACTTTTCATTTTAAAGGTAGCAACCAGGCTGGGTGGGTGGGGGAGGGTGGGCAAGCAGAGCGGGGCACCTTGCCTACCTCTTGCACCACCATATCGTGCTATGATGCATTGCCCACCTCCTCCCATCAATGTTTATAAGCTATACAATATCATAGTTCAGGTGTTGTTCAAGGACCTTGCTGAACTGTACCATATTTAGTCTGCTACTACATGGTATGAATCTTCTTTTTTATTTGTTCATTATCTATGCTATGGTGCATATCATGAATCATGTGAGAGATGTAGTTATTTTCTAGTAGATAAGTTAGCTTAATAATTTATACTGATCAGTCTTCACCCAGTGTGATGGAGGGAACTAATTCTAAGCACTGTCAGTGTCAAGATTCTTGCATGTACCTAATAATTGTACAAGTATGTACAAGAATCTTGGCATCTTCTGCTGATATTGCTCCAACTTTTCAGCTGAAGCAACAGCACCTGACGGTAATCTGGACAAAGAAATGCACAATATTATTACAACAGGACTTCAGAGGGACAGTTTCAGATTAAAGTATATATTGAAGTCATTTTAAAATGCCCTGTAGAGTAGCTGATATATTACTTTGTCCACTACATTGTGAAGTACTTTTAGTGACAACATGTCCATGATCTACTAGCCACAAGTAATCTTTCTCTCTTCCCTCTATTAGGGTGATAAAGATGTTGCTCTTGATGGTGCTATGGCTGAAAAGCACGATGAGTCAGTCTGTTCCAAGATCACTATCAGGTACAACACTATGGTACAAATTTTGGTACAGAATTGTAAGTCATTCCAAAATAATCCTATTTGTTTGTCTTCTCCAGACTCCAGCATTAATAAGTTTTGTGTTTTAGTTTGTTACAAAAAAACCACAATTTTTTTGTGTGATGTGTGATGGTTACTGATATTAATGGTGTCATTCTCTCACTGCAGGCATATTCCTGATGCCAACCATCTTGTCCAGATGGACGATCCTGATCAGGTGAACCAGTTCATGGAAGAGTTCCTGGATCAGTAGCTAGCAGCACACGGCAGTGCCACTTGAACCAACTAGTGACATATGATTGAACCTACATTGTAGCTCTAAACTGAATTCTTTTAATTACTGTCTTGATTTCCCTAAAATTAAATAATAATTATTGAAATTACGATGCAATGGTATAAATTGGGTATAATTAAGAGTCTGCTTTTAAAATGCTCCATAACTATTAATAATACATCTTGTTATTAACACTTGCCGCATGCAGACAGAAAAAATACGTGTTATCAAACGATTCATTGAGCTCTCCTTCAATGTTGTAAATAAACATTTTGTTAACAAAAAGTAGTAGCTAAGTACAATTTAATTTAAGCAAATAACATTAAAACGAAAAGGATTTGAAAAAACTGAGTTTTTTCTTCTTTCTGAGTTAGTAAAAGTGACTGATTGTTGGAGCGATGAATGTATTTGTGCTTTTGTATCATTTTTATCAATAGGAAATGAAATGTTTCGAAGAAAGATGATTATAGACAGCCTAGTAACTTGACAAGACTTAAGAGAACGTATGAGACTGTTCCCTCCAACCACAATAACCTTGACCCACTCTTTTACTGCCTCTTCTGACTGCAACGATAGAGAACAAAGGAATAATGATAGTTCTTCCAATCTACTTCTCCCTACACACTCTCCGATCATCTTCAATGGTTCGTCAGGATGTGACAATGTCCAGTGCAATTCTAACTTCCTCAGTGAATATAGTCTTGGTAGTGCTTCCAACAGTGGCAGCAGTCCCATGTCTGTTACACTGTGATGACCAACCCCCAGTGCCTTTAAAGTGTTGTTGGAGATAAGAGCTCTGGCAATGTAAGCAATCCCAGCGTCTGTGTATCTATTGTCTTCCACTTTTAGGGTTTCTACAGACTCTAAAACACCTGATGTAGAGGATGTCTCAGCATGCTCAGTAGATATTCCTAGTAGCATACCCAAACTCTGGTCATCAATATTGCAGTGAGAAATATCCAAGTATATTTTTCCTATCGCCAAGGTTCTGATAGAGAATAAAAAGTAGTGCACTGACAGACAATCCATTGGACTCAAAGAAATACTATACAAATTAACACTAAATTTTAGAGTATGAACCAATTTTTCATAAAACGATCGATTATGTATTTGTGCTTCAAAGATGCAGTTCAGATATGCTAAGAAGCAAAGCTTAGTTTTCTCTCCAACTCTATTTAAGTTAAATCTAGTGATGAGGTTTCGTACACTCTCATTGGTGAGCCTGGTCAGACCCGAGTAAAAATGGAGTACAGGAAAGTTGATATTGTCATTCAAAAGAGTTTCAAATTGTTTAGAATGCTCAGCTGGTTCTAGTCGGGAGATATAGTAGGCAGCAAGGAGCTCTTGGACGGCTAGATGGATAAAGTTGCAAGTGACTAATTTTCTTCCAACTGAACCAATCGAGCCAACCCCCTGGACACTATGAAGCAGACCTAATGTAGAGAGTGATGTGAGTTCCTTCTGTGTAAAAACAATCTTGTTCTGCTTCACTCCATTGAATGCTAGTTCACTGAGCTTGTCTAACTGCTTCTTGAGATCAGCAGGGAGGTCCTCAAATGAGGAGACACCTTCAAGGACACTATCTGGTTGGTGAGTTTCCAGCTCACGGACAATGCAGCATAGTACGAGTTCTTGAAACAGCTCACATCGAGTGATGGGTAAGGTCTGATCACGATAGAGGTAAATGTATGCTAGAATGGCAGCATTCAGAGGCACGTAGCAACAGCTTTCGATAACTGGGTAGCGATGAAAATGACTTTTCAGCTTATCACAAGCTGATTTCACTTCACTATTGGGCAGGTGTGACTTTAACACATTCTCAAAGTAATTGTGAATGTCATCTTTAGTGAAACCAAGAATCTCTACCCGGTTAGCTAGACTATGAAGATCCAATGAGAAGTCAGGTCGAGAGGTTATCAGTATTCTAGTCTGAGGAGAAACAGACCGAAACAGATCTTTGATGAATGACGGCTTACGAATGCTTGCTGGAGACTCGTCCCAGCCGTCCAAGATGAGGAGAATCTTTTTCTTGTCTACGATAAGTCGAGCCATCTCTTTTGATATGCTGTTACCACTAGCTAGGAAGAGAAGTTGAGGCAAGATACGATCAACTTCACATACATCGTGTTCGTTTAAGTCTCGTAGACGAACAAGAGCCACAGCATCAAATGTGCTCAACTTTCCTTCAGCCCATTTCTTGGCATATTGATAGGCAAGGCTTGTTTTTCCCATTCCTCCCACTCCTTCAACTAGAATCACCTGACGCTCATTGTCAAAGATGCCAGCATCAAAGATTCTATCAGAATCCACAGGTACCTTTATTGTCAACAGTTTGTCCACATCTCCCTCTACTCTGCTCTCAGCAATCGTCTTGTCACTGCCATATCGCTTTCCTTTCTCCTTTATCATGGCTAGTTTGACATGCTGGCAATGAGGGAGAGGGTCCCAGGTTGGAGGCTCAGCTGTTCTATACACCTGTCGAAGACTGCTCACAAACTCAGCACAGGACTGGTCTTGTTGGTTTTCTGGTTCTTGTTCTTTCTGTGGTTTAGGTTCTGGTGGTAAGTCATCACTGATGAGATCACTTTGTAATCGCTCACCTGAGGATGATGAAGTAGATTAATAGTATGTCAAAGTAGTATCGTAGATTGGGAAATTTTCAACGTTCATCGTCCATGTTTGTGACAAAAAATTTAATTTAAGTCACTAAATGTGCCAATACAAATAAAATTCTACAGTGTGTGTTAAGATAGGGCTGGGCAATATTGTAATATCACTATCACGATAGTTATCCATTAAAATATCATGATGGTGCATGCATGTGTACAATGCGCATTTTCTAGCCGACAATCTAACCAATTAATCTTGGAATACTAGCTAAAATTTAACTCTTTTGAATTATCTCCAGGTTCCGCAATTGAAGCAAATTTTTAGTTTTAAAGCTTTCGAGTTTAAGAAAAAACAAAAGTTATGTTCATTTTCTATCTCGGCCACATTTGAGAGTACATAAAATAGCAGCACTTGCAGTCAGTTAGAATTACTCATACGTCAGGACCTAGAGATACTTCATAAAGAGTTGAATTGTACTTTCTGCCTAGAGGGGCTTGATTATAAAAAACGCCCATTGTTTACACGACGAACAAAGTCAAATTGAATTTATCATGTCATTGCATTGCCCTTGTTGAGATACGACTAAGCTAATCACCATGTGCAGTGTTTCATGTGCAGAAGTAATAAACCACTGTATCATGTATGATACTAAACTGAGGGGTTCAGTAAAGTGCTATTATCACATAAACTGTGTATGTGAGCTGTATTTGGAAATTTTCAGCGTAGAATATTAATTTTATATTTTGTTGTTCGTGAAATAAATTATTAACACACTATGTTCATTTATATTATACGCAGCATCAAAAGCAAAAATAGGCACCAAAGGTGCAGATGCCTCGGTGGAACATTTGACATACACAGTAAACTGCAGCTATTAAATATATATCTTTCTGTACAGCAATCACAAAGCAATAGGTATGCAATCAGAAGCCAATCAGTGCTGACCACAATTCAACTGGGTGTGTATACAATGTTCAGTACAGCCCATGCATACTGAACACGAGCGAGATAGCTTCCATAGCTTGCTTACACAATTTCTCTGGACCTGCGCTGCTATCCTGTAGTCTAACATATCAGCTTCTAGGTAGTCAACTGTGGATAGCTTTGCCTTTGAAGAACTCCAGATAGTCATCAACATCCATGATCTATCGCGAGTGAGCAAATTGCGCCATAACTCATGATTTAAGCTTCGTATAAAGTTTTCACATGATCGAAAGCGAGATAATACCGTCTTCTACTTGAATTGCTAGTTTCAGAGCTTAACTTTCAGCGCACGCTACATAACCGAACTAGGTGACGCGGTAACTCATGAACAGAGCCTTATAACCAAAATCCTTACAATTCATTTTCAAACAAATATCGACTTTAGCTTGTGTTGCACATTTCAGCACTTAGTTTTCAGCGAGCGATGAGAAATCCTGCTGACAGACAGACACACACACACAGATACACAAACCGACTACCGTATGCCCCGAGGCTCCGCCCACCGAGGCATAATAATGATAAAATATAACCAATGAAACTGTTTATAGATGAAAATTCCCAATCTACAGTAACAGCTATATAGGACGATAAGCTCCTGACGGTAACTAATAATTAAACACCAGAGATTACAATTCACTTTGCTTATAACAGTAAGGTATAGAATAGATAAGAATGAGGGATCCATTTCAAATTAAATTACCATCAAAATTATTATTTCCACTAGTCGGAATAGTTTTCTACACAATGTCATGACCAGCTAACAACAGAGGTGCAGAAAACAGTATTATAGTGAGGGTGCTCATATGTGTGGCGCAAAGAGCCGCCATGAAAATATTGCATTAATGAGAAGCATGATTTCATTATTTTTCATGTACAAACAGTCATTTGATACAAAGGAAAAGTTGTCTGGTAAGCTGGGCTTCTTATTATTGGCAGTGTAGAGGTACAGCTAGTCTATTACTGAAGGCAACCTGCCAGGCTGAGGTGGGAGTGCCCAAGCCCCCTATATTTCAAGATTGTCTGTCATTGCACTACAAACTAATCAGGGTATTGTGTACCATTGCTGCCCACACAGAATGTGTGAATAAACACAAAATTTTATATTATATTCTGCGTTGCTTTTATTCCGCTAAACATAACATTAAGGGTGGAATTCCCAAACATCAGGATTACGAATATTTTGGTTTCTACTGTTAGTTGAAGGCTTGCTCAGTCACACTGATCACCCAAGAAAGTCGCCATTCGTCTTGTGGGCGTAGCAAGCCCCACCCAATGACGAAAAGTTGCGTTTCTTTCCTGAGCATGCCACACCCACACAAAATGTCAGACATAAACTTTGGTACACAAGGAAGAAACGTATGTATGGGATTTTGCAAAAAGGTCTCTGTCTGTAAGTTACAGAGGGGCGAATATTTAATGAGAAGACACGATTTCGGCAAAAATCCCCTACAAGCAAGAACGATGGAAGAAGATACATCTCCTTTTGCCAGAGCGCCAAAAAATGCCACCTCTCGCCCTCCCGCCCTCCCCACAACCCACCCACCCCTATATGGGCCTCTCGTGATTGCAGAGAACGAAATAATTTGGTTCCAAATACGGCAAGTGCTATTGGAGTGTGGGTACACCCATTTTCCTTGTAAAACGGGCAAGTAATAGCCAGGGCACTGTAGATTATATTGTGCAAAGGGCAGCAAGAAAGAATAGTTAGGGTATTCCTGGCTTAATTAAGTCCACATACTAACAATTTACTCAACAACTTTATCTGATTACTATCAATATCTGTTGTATAGTACCTGAGAGAGCTAGAGGGCAACCAATTGCTGTAGCTAGCTCCTGAGCTACAGCAGGCTCGTCACACATCACGACAGCATCAATCAACATGACCCACTGGTTGCCGGTAGTGCTGCCTACCCACCGGGAGATTAGCTCCTGAAGCATACTATCCAGATCTCTGTAGCTTGCCTCGATGTTTGAAACGACACTGGCAAATCGCAGACCTCTGGCGAGAGATTTCCACTTGTGAGAGGGAAACTTGGCTTTTAGAAGCTCAAACGAAACTGAGTCGACATTGAAATCTGACCACAGGACATGAAACAGAAGGATCAACAGAGATAGCTAGTGTGGTCTCACCTTGTACTGTAGTGAGGGCAGCTTGAGCCATGACGGACAGAGAAGAGAGAGAAACTCAGAAAAGGAAGACAACGAACGATCCCGCCCTAGTTACGCCTACTTAATAAATATAGGTTAGACGACGGATCGAGGCAACTACGGGATTTAGAGTGCCGCGGGAACCGATGTATAGACGTTCCGAGCGCGTAGCGCGAGGGCGTCTATTTCGGTTGCCAAGGCGCTCTAATTCCCGTAGTTGCCGATGATTCGTCGTCTAAGGTATTTATACTACAGCCACATGGCAACAATAAACCGACGCAGATATTTTTTGAAAACAATGGTTGATGACCGTCCCAAAGCTGCTGAGTTCCTGCAGCATGAGCGTTTCTTGTTGCTCGAAAACACGTGCTGTGACCCGGCTGCCACACCCACAAACGCCGCTTTGCGTTACACGTGGCAATGGCTGAACTTGGACTCCAACGAACGGTTAGAATGATAGTCTAGAGTCCAGCAGTCTTTTGTACTTGCTGTGTGCGTTTATTGGGCAATCTTTAAGCTGTCAACATAGCAAAACGTGGTAAATAAGTCTTACGTTTTCCATGCACAACAAGTCAACTTATCGTTGCATCGATCGTAGCCAAGTACCCGGGTCTTTAGATGCTGTGCTGCCCATGCCAGAAGCGAACACAACACATACTGGCCCAGTAACTACTAGTACCTGTACAAAACAAACTCATGACAGAGGAAAACATGATCATGAGTTCCAGGTGAAAAATATGAGTTCCAGCGGAAAAATACGAGTTCCCGCGGAAGAATACGTGATTTATTTTCCTCCAACTGACCAATCAGATTCTAGAATTACATTGAACTGTAGTATAAATATAGGTTAGACGACGGATCGAGGCAACTACGGGATTTAGAGTGCCGCGGGAACCGATGTATAGACGTTCCGAGCGCGTAGCGCGAGGGCGTCTATTTCGGTTGCCAAGGCGCTCTAATTCCCGTAGTTGCCGATGATAATATGCCACTAAACGTCGGCTGTAGTATAATATGCCACTAAACGTCGGCTGGGCTCGTATTTTGCCTAGTCCATGAGCCATGGGGCCAAATTTTTGGCTTTTGGTATCATCTGGAGGGACTAAGGCTCATAGTATTTTTTTAGAAGCCCTACACATCTAGAATCAGAAATTGTATGATAGCATTGCCGAAATGGTAGCTTTTGTGTTTTATCAAGGTTTTTGTATCTACTGTTAGCAAGCTTAAATAATGATTATAAGTAGTAATTAAATTCATGCTCCTCTAATCATATTCACAACAATGATTCTGATTATCAAGCAATGAAACTACTTATACATGTACTTTATGCTGTAAGATTATCGAAGAAAGCTATATTATTAATACTTAGACTGTAGTGATCTGCTCTGAAGGCAGATGCCCATGGCATGTCATAGCAAGATAAGGACATCTTTGTTCCTTGTGTGGAACTAAAGCCCAGAGAAGATGGGTATAAAAAAACCAGCCTGAAGATGAGTAAGTTGCTGCTACATACTGCATAGTAGTATAGATGTATACTGAGCCAAACATGCTTATACATTGGATGAGACAATGTTAAGTGTTTTTGCAGCTAAAGCAAAGTAAAGACTATAGACCTGCATTAAAGACAACAGAATAAGTTTCTTGATTTGAATTAGGAATGGTACCTAGCAAAAGCATTCTGTACCTAGCAGGAGCATTCTGTACCTATAGCTTTCTCCTAAACTAGATAGTAGTTATGCCCATCCCTTCTACCAGCATAGTGACTAATTATTGATCTCATGCAGACACCACCTGTATGTTCTAAGATGAGATTTAATCAACAGCTATGCATTCCGATATAATAAATAAAAGGACTATACAAGGGCTGACTACTAAGATGACAACCAAGTAGCACTGTATTATAGACCAGAGAGGTGACAGGTCCAGTTAGCCGAGGATGAAAAATTGTAAGAAAAGAAGCCAATAATATTTATTGACATCTTATTCCAAGCAATGAAAGATTCGATCAAAGGCTTAATACAATATCTTCTACATGACTTAATGCAATCAGACATGCATGGGTAATACAGTGGACCCTCACTCTCACTTACTCTCACACTCACACTCGAACGACCCTAGTCCGTACCCTCGCTAGTCCGAATGGGGAAATTTGATTGTGAATATCATTATAGGATTGTGAATCTCATTACATGTACATGAATATAATTAGCATTGTTAGCTATCTGTATCATCTACATGTTTTTGCTAGTCCGAACGAATTCACTAATCTGAACAGTTTTTCTGTTAGCGGGTACCAAGGTGTTCGGATTAGCGAGGGTCTACTGTAGTAATTTTAATAGACAAATAAAGAAATGAAGTAATAGACACAATAAACTATCCTATAAAAGTAATAGCGAACAACAGGCAAACCTCTATTTTGTATATTTTAGTCATCAACATGTGTAGTATAGCAATAGAATGGTTGTTTAGCATAATAATTATTATTTAGACCAATAATGAATACAAACACATGGTTCCCTAGATGATGAGTAGTATCTCAGTAAAGGTATAGTAATCAAATTAATTTAAGTAGTAATAAATTATTTCTATTACAGTGTATGACTTTCTATTATAATTGACTCCATATCTGAAAATGTATTATACTGGAAGCTTATGCTCTATGGTTTGTGCTTTACTGCAAGAACCGCTGTACTGCACTGGATAGATTGCAACCAGCACACATCGCTCATTCTTTTACTGCCTAAGGACTTTTACCAAGATATAATTATTATGGTAAATGGAGTGAAATGCTGTCTACGCAGGCTGTCTAACCAAAAGAGCTACTGTGTGTACACTCTCTGTGTCTAAGTCAGTGAAAAATGCCAATGAAAAAATGAAATGATCAAAATTAGTATAAAATAATTGTTAATTTATGCTAATTTATGCGCATTTAATATTTAATTTGTGATAAAACCCAAAAGCTACCTCTAGAACAATGCTATCATCTATTTTATAACTCTAGGGATGTATACCTTCCTAAAAATCACCATTAACCTTAGTCCCCTAAAATGATACCCTCCAACCCCCCAGGCTCACGGTCTACTAGCTAGCCTATTTGGAACAAAATAGCTGGAAAGACTATCAAATAAACTATCCAGTCACTCATCAGTAACTCTGAGTTTCCATGATTCCACACCATATGACAATCTGGTAAAACTTTGGAAATCAGGTCTTGATGGAGCTTCTTCAACTTAGCTAACCTTACAGACTAGCTAGCTGTGTAACGATCAAACATCACAATGGCTACCAGTAACATGAGGAGTCCCACAAGGAAGTATACTAGATCAACTTATATCAATAATTAACACAATAATATTTATCTTCAACTTTTCTATGATATTAGCTAAAGAAACACAAATAGCATAATCCTGTTAAAGTCAAAGATAAAAATAATAGAAAGATGATGAGTGAATAATCAGTTGAGAGGGAATCAGCTATTGTGCTGCCTTAGAGGAATGAATACAGAAAGTAAGTAAACAGGCAGAGGGTTAATGCTGTAATATAAATAAAAGTTCGTATGTCAACTACTATCGTGCTATGATGCATTGCCCACTTCCTCCCATCAATGTTTATAAGCTACAAGTTCAAGTGTTGTTCGAGGACCTTGCTGAACTGTACCATATTTAGTCTGCTACTGCATGGTATGAATCTTCTTTTTTATTTGTTCATTATCTATGCTATGGTGCATATCATGAATCATGTGAGTGATGTAGTTATTTTCCAGTAGATAAGTTAAGTGATAGTCGCTTAGTAATTATTTATACTGATCAGTCTTCACCCAGTGTGATGGAGCGTACCAAATCTAAGTGCTGTCTGTGTCAAGATTCTTCCATGTATCTAATAATTGTACATGTATGTACAAGAATCTTGACATCTTCTGCTGATATTTCTCCAAATTTTCTGCTGAAGCAACAGCACCTGAGTAAATCTGGACATAAAAAGTCACAATTACTACAAGAGGACTTCAGACGGACAGTTTCAGATTAAAGTATATATTGAAGTCATTTTAAAATGCCCTGTAGAGTAGCTGTTATATTACTTTGTTCATTACAGTGTGAAGTACGTAGTTTTAGTGACAACATGTCTGCTAGCAACAAGTAATCTTTCTCTCTTCTCTCTATTAGGGTAATAAAGATGTTGCTCTTGATGGTGCTATGGCTGACAAGCACAATGAGTCAGTGTGTTCCAAGATCACTATCAGGTACAACACTATGGTACAAATTTTATGTAACAAACTTATAAAAACAATTTTGCAAGTTTAGTTATCAGTTTTGTAATTAATTTATATATATTGCTCTTACACAAAATTAACATGTGCATCAATGAGATCGAAGTCCATCTGAACCCTTCAGAAAAAGAAGAATTTTCCTCGCTGCCCTATGTACAGCACAATTTACAGTGTCCTAGCTATTACATCTGTTTTGACCGAACATCAGTGTAGCCATCCTCCAATAGCACTTACTTCATTTTAACAAAATTAATTCTTACTCTGCAATCACGAAGAGCCGCATAGAGGTGGATGGGCGTGATTGGGCAGAGGGTGTTTTGGTGCTCTGGCAACATGTTGGTCCATCGCTCTTGTTGGTAGAAGCTTTTACAGAAATCAGCGCAACTAATCAGATATTTGCTTTACTGTAACTTACAGACCCAGACCTTGATGCAAAATCAAATACATTTCCTCCTTGTATGCCCAAATCATGTGTGACATTTTGTATGGGTGTGGTGTGCTCAGAAAAATTCAATTCTTGATAAATGGGCTAAGTTTGCTCTGTCCACAAGACAAGATTAATGGTAACTATCTTGAGCAATCAATGTGATGGAGCAGCCTTGATCTCCAAAATATTCCTATTTGTTCGTCTTGTACAGCATTAATAAGTTTTGTGTTTTAGTTTGTTACGATCAAATGACAAATTTGTGTTTTCAAATAATAATTATTGATTTATTCTAGTTTATTGTGTGATGTGTGATGGTTACTGATATTAATGGTGTCATTCTCTCACTGCAGGCATATTCCTGATGCCAACCATTTTGTCCAGATGGACGATCCTGATCAGGTGAACCAGTTCATGGAAGAGTTCCTGGATCAGTAGCTAGCAGCACACAGCAGTGCTGCTTGAACTAACTAGTGACATATGATTGAACCTACATTGTAGCTCTAAACTGAATTCTTTATAATTACTGTCTTGATTTCCCTAAAATTAAATAATGATTATTGTAAATTATGATGTAATGGTATAGATTGGGAGTAATCAAGAGTCTGCTTTTTACATGCTCCATAATTATTAATAACACATCTTGTTTTTAACACTCGGCACATGCAGAGAGAAAGAATACGTGTTACGTATCGTATATGATTCATTGAGCTCTCCTTCAATGTTGTAAATAAAAATTTTGTTAACAAAAACAATTTATCAATAGCAAGTAACATAAACATATAAAGGATTTGTAAAGTTCTTTTCTCTTTCTGAGTTAGTAAAAGTGACTGATTTTTGGAGCGATGAAAGTAATTGTGCTTGTACATCCAATTTTCTATCGATAGGAAATGAAATCTTTTGAAGGCAAATGACTATAACAAGCTTAGTAACTTGACATGATTTAAGAGAATGTATGAGACCACTCCCTCCAACCATAACACTCTTGACCCACTCTGTTATTGTCTCTTCTGAATGCAACGATGGAGGAAGGAGTGATAATCTTAATTCTACCATTGTACTTCTCTCTACACTCTCTCCGATCATCTTCAATGTTTCGTCAGGATTTGACAATGTACAGTGCAATCCTAACTCCTTCAGTAAACACAGTCTTGGTAGTGCTTCCAACAGTGGCACCAGTCCCAAGTCTGTTACACTCTCATAACCAACCTGCAGTCTTTTTAAAGTGTTGTTGGAGATAAGAGGTAATGTAAGCAATCCCAGTGTCTGTGTATTTATTGGCTGCCACATTTAGGGTGTCTACAGACTCTAAAACACCTGATGTAGAGGATGTCTCAGCATGCTCAGTAGATATTCCTAGTAGCATACCCAAACACTGGTCATCAATACTGCATCGAGAAATATCCAAGTCTATTTTTCCGTTCGCCAAGGTTCTGATAGAGGATAAAAAGTAGTGCACTGACAGACAATCCATTGGACTCAAAGAAATAGAAGACAAATGAACTCTAGATTTTAGAGTATGAAGCAATTGTTCATAAAACGATTGATCGTGTATTTGTGCTTCAAAGATGCAGTTCAGAAATGCTAAAAGACAATGGTCAGAATCCCCTTCATCCTGATCATATAGTTAAATCTAGTGATGAGGTTTCGTACACTCTCATTGGTGAGCCTGGTCAGACCAGAGTAAAACTGGAGTACAGGAAACTTGAGATTGTCATTCAAGAGAGTTTCAAATAGTTTGGAATGCTCAGCTGGTTCTAGTTGGGAGATATCTAGTAGGCAGCAAGGAGCTCTTGGATGGCTAGATGGATAAAGTTGCAAGTGACTAATTTTCTACCAATTGAGCCAAACCCCTGGACACTATGAAGCAGACCTAATGTAGAGAGTGATGTGAGTTCCTTCTGTGTAAAAACAATCTTGTTCTGCATCACTCCATTGAATGCTAGTTCACTGAGCTTGTGTAACTGCTCCTTGAGATCAGCAGGGAGGTCCTCAAATGAGGAGACATCTTCAAGGACTCTATCAGGTTGGCGAGTTTCCAGCTCACGGGCAATGCAGCATGTACGAGTTCTTGAAACAGCTCACATCGAGTGATGGGTAAGGTCTGGTCACGATTGAGGTATATGTATGCTAGAATGGCAGCATTCAGAGGCACATAGCAACAGCTTTCGATAACTGGATAGCGATGGTAATGACTGCTCAGCTTATCACAAGCTGATTTCACTTCACTATTGGGCAGGTGTGACTTTAATGCATTCTTAAAGTAATTGTGAATATCACCTTTAGTGAAACCAAGAATCTCTACCCGGTTAGCTAGACCATGAAGATCCAATGAGAAGTTAGGTCGAGAGGTGATCAGTATTCTAGTCTGAGGAGAAACTGACCGAAGCAGATCTTTGATGAATGACGGCTTACGAATGCTATCTGGAGACTCATCCCAGCCGTCCAAGATGAGGAGAATCTTTTGCTTGTCTACGATAAGTCGAGCCATCTCTTTTGATATGCTGTTACCACTAGCTAGGAAGAGAAGGTGAGGCAAGATACGATCAACTTCACGTACATCGTGTTCGTTTAAGTCTCGTAGACGAACAAGAGCCACAGCATCAAATGTGCTCAACTTTCCTTCAGCCCATGTCTTGGCATATTGGTAGGCAAGACTTGTTTTTCCCATTCCTCCCACTCCTTCAACTAGAATCACCTGATGCTCATTGTCAAAGATGCCAGCATCAAAGATTCTATCAGAATCCACAGGTACCTTTATTGTCAACAGTTTGTCCACATCTCCCTCTACTCTGCTCTCAGCAATCGTCTTGTCACGACCACATCGCTTTCCTTTCTCCTTTATCATGGCCAGTTTGACATGCTGGCACTGAGGGAGAGGGTCCCAGGTTGGAGGCTCAGCTGTTCTATACACCTGTCGAAGACTTCTCGCACACTCAGCATAGGTCGGATCAGGGACTTGATCATGATCAGGTATACTTGCTGGTTCCACATGCTGCATGTATTGACTCCTCAGGGTGGAAGCAAGTTGTGCGTTCCTGATTTCTATGATAGAGACAAACTTGTGGAAGTTGTCTGGTGAATTGCAGACATTGTTCGCGGCTTCTGAGACCAGATGAGCAATCTTGTTAGTCGGTGATAAACCGGTGACAGCAATGGCCGCCTGGTGACCAGCATCGCTGATGAGATTACTTTGTAGCAGTTCGCCAGCAAATGTCACCACGTCTGGTGCAGAGATAGAACCACAGATAACAGCGAATTTGCCTCTCACAGTCTGAAATTCAGGGCTCTCTGTTCTTGTCGCCATAGCCTTCTCGGAATGCGGAAACAAGGTTGCCTTACATGATGTATGCAAACACTGGATAGATAATTACCTTGCGAAGTCAGCTGACTGACACTCATAATTCGCTACTGACTTCTTCATGGTGTTTGTCCTTCTATGGTTTCATGTCAGTTTTGAGTAACCGTATATCTCGAGAATTCATCTCTAGCCTCTAAAAAGCCTAGGTACCAGGATATAGACAATTTTAGCCATTTTTAGGCACTGATACTAGGTCAGTGCTATTTACCGGCACTTCTGCAGGTAAAACACAAGACCTTTGGTTTCTTTGACTGGTTAGCTACTTTCTACTTAAAAGTGATGGCATATCATTTTGCGAGCTGTAGAGTTTGAAAACAAACATTTTTTGCTATGATCTCGGTCAAGAAAGTGAGATTTACCAAGCAGTTGGCTACCAGAGGTAGTCTTGCTTGCTGCAATGTTTGTTTGATCAAGGTACATGTAATTATCCAGTGTTGCAGTGTAGTTGCATGTCATGCAGTGTGGTTGGGTAGTTACTAAACCCGGGACGGGACGGGACTCAGGCAGGATGTCCCGTCCCGCATACTAAAATGCGGGACGAAAATAAATTTTTTCACTATTACTGTATAGTCTAGCCTATAGTACCTAGTCGCTGTCGTGAAAGGCCTCTATATTGGAGGCATTTATCTACAGGTGCAGTAATGTCTGCATACTGAAATTAATGTTGCATTGCTGCATGTTATTTCCGGGTAATAATTATATAGGAAAAGGTACATGTACTGAAATAAAACCGAAATTGTACATGTTGTACAATTGTGTGATGACAAAAATAAAACTGAGCCATGACAAAAGGGAAAAATAATTATAGTCTAGCTACTTGCAGTTAGAACAGAACCATTTTCGTAATAACCTCTGAGGATTTCCAATACATTTAAAATGGTACCACTCCTTGCATCGACTGCATTCCACCATCTCCTCATCATAAGAATCTGGTAGCAAGCATGGACAAAATATAGGTATGGAGTACTTCTTTGTGGTGCTCATCTTGATGTTATTATTCGCCTGTGCTAATGGGAATGGTGAAAGCTATTGGTTCTCAAAGCACTTGAGTAGGTGTTGTCTCATCAGTGACTGATTGAAGTGAATCTTTGTGACATCATCACCCCGAGCCATGTGATACATGAAAGCAATCGCAAATAGCCCACAATCGTATCCTTTTTTCTGCTGTTGCACCGACAGTGATGTTACTGCAAGCTCTTTGTCTTTAACTGCATCACGGTAGATCATTGCCAGCTGTATTTCAATAGTAGAAGAGGCAAGTCATCATCTGAATTACTTAGACTGTCACAAAGGTACACCAAGCCATCAGTATATGCAGTGGCCACCCAATGGATACTCCCCGTGTAGAGGACTTAAACAGCTGCAATAAAATAACAAAAATGTTATTGACAACTCAAACTAAGCTAGTAAATAAGTACTTAAAATAGTTTACCTTGTCTAGTTACTGGAGAAAACCCAATCGTTTGACAGAGGAGAGTAGACTGGCATCCATCAAGTCCAAACTCTTTCTTAATGAGTTGATGCGCAGCATGCATGTGGATATCCTGGAGCATCTGTCCCTTTTCAAGCGTTGCACGATCATCCCAACTCAAGCCAAGAGTTGGCACCCATGTTACCATTTTGTCTGCTGAACCTTCCTTTTCAACATAGTAAAATAACAAAAAACAAATTATCATTTATGCCTAAAATAGTTACTTTTATTTATTTTACTTAATCTTTCAAACTTCTGTTCACTGGCAATAGGAGGAGAAGGTACACGCAGTTCATCCATAATTGTGTCAAAGAACTATGATAGAAGTTAAAACTAAAATGTAGGATAAGCTGCATAATGCCAGTTTAAAAATTATTACAATGAGGCTCAACCCATGCAAGTACCATACCATAATTATCATCCATATCAATCTCATCTTCATCACTGTTAGTAACTGCGGAGTGTCATCTAGCTTAAGCACACGATCAGCTTCATCTAGCAATCCCTATTAACGGAAAAGAAATGAAGATAGAATGCAATAGAAAGGTCACCTTGCTTGGCATCATCAGTCGCATGCAGGAACAAGTACAGTTCACCAGCCTTTGGCTTCTTTGGAGGACTAGTAATGATCGTATCGCCATCTTGCTCCAGTCCCTGTTCCTTTGCCCTTGTTAGAATTGCAACAACTTCTGTAATAGAAACAGATTTCTGGAGATCGAATACTCTGTTCGTCATCGTCGAATAGCAAGCACGTGAGCAAAGGTACGAGTCACGCCCTCCCCACCCTTAGATCTATGCGTCCCGCATTTTAGTATGGGTGTCTCTAAATTCACAACAGTTGAAGTACGGAAGTCACGTGCAATTAGCGTTTTAACTGCGCGTTCAGAATTACTTGTTTGTAGTCAGCCTGGTTACTAAACCCTAAACCCTAAAAAACCTTTTCCTAACTGTGCAAAGTCGGGAGGGGTGTCCTAACCCGGGCCTTCGGCCCTTGGTAAGCCTAAGGATCGTCGAGAGGGGCTTCCTAACCCGGGCCTTCGGCCCTTGCTAACCCTAAGGATTGTCGGAGAGTCGTTCTAAACAGGGCCTCTGGCTCTCCTACGGATCGTCGAGAGTGTCACAACTTGCAAAGCCAAAAAAACTTAATTTCTCTGTAAAAAAATACTTATAAAAAAAAATACTAATAAAAAAACTTGGAAGCAGTAGGAATCGAACCATGAACGTCTGCATTACAAGCAACCGCACCTAACCGCTGAGCCACCAGGAACTGCCGACCTTATCATTGTACAAACAAGCCTTTATAGTAATTCTGTACGCGCGCCCACACAGATCACGTGCTTTTCACGCGATGTAGAGTAATGAACCAATAATCGGTCACCACGTATAATCGGCCACTTCGTTACAGCCAGGTAGAGGAGGAGGCGAAGCCAGCTATACACTGGTGTATGACTCAGTAGTAGGCCTGTACGCAACCAAAGATTCGAAGCGCTCAGTTCTTGTTTACGCGAGACACAGCCAAGAAGATGAGAGTGGCCGGAAAATGCAATTATCGGTCGAAAGTGTCAGTTTTCGGACAACTAGCCCGTACTCTGCTGCTTCAAAGAACAAGAGCACAACTTCTTCATATAATGCAAGTGTTACCTTCGTTCAATAATCACAGCCAACATCCACGGCCCAGCTCAACTCAAAGCTAGTCTACAAGCAGCATGAAACTGGGCGGTGCCAATGATCAATAATCGGCACTTATTTTCAATGATTTAATACAATAATCGTCTTTTATAAAGTTTGCTCGTTGTTCAAGACTTCTACGTGTTAAAATACAATCGTCTGCTGTCAACAGGTACATTTGGTTGTAAAACTAATAATTCTAATTTTATCACGCCTGTTTTCACATGTCACGGACATATACATGCTTGGACAACTTTTATTATGGCCATGACGCCTGAATACAGGCCTGATAAAATATAGAATTAGTTTTACAAGTAAACGTTATACCTGTTGACAGCAGACGATTGTATTTTAACACGTAGAAGTCTTGAACAACGAGCAAACTTTGTAAAAGACGATTATTGTATTAATTCATTGAAAATAAATGCCGATTATTGATCATTGGCACCGCCCAGTTTCATGCTGCTTGTAGACTAGCTTTGAGTTGAGCTGGGCCGTAGATGTTGG